>VDFB02140596.1:0-10911 GCA_007258455.2 Sequoia sempervirens
AAAACATTCCTCATAAGAAAGTTTTGGGTGAAATTCCCAATTATGCATTTTTCTTAAAAAATAATTTCTATTAATTTTGGTTCAAACATATTTGATCAAATATGTTTTTCTTGAAACATGTTTGATTGAATATGCCATGCCATGTATGCTCCATGTTGGGTCCACCCGATTTTGGGAAAAACCCATTTGACCGAATATGTTTCACCAAAAATTATCTCACTAGAAAATTTTTTGTTGGCCTAAAGTGTGATATAGGGTTATACCTTTATCCAACACAAAACTAAAACATATTAAATTATACAATGCAAAATCAACCCTTTCCTTATTAAAATTTAAAATTCAAATTAGATCCATATCATCCCCATCCAACTAGCTATTGTGTGCCAACTAGAAGCATTAAACATTTCAAATTATATTCTAGGGTGTTGTATGAAAACAAACCATGATTTATTTGAACACAATGAGGAACTCTCTTTTACTACTTCCATTATCAGTCAAGGAGTACATTTTAGAATTCATTACCACATCATCATATCTATACTTAGTGACAAATAGACATATTGTGTGGTTGCTTGATGTCCTCAATTTTGTTCACAAGTTGTTAAATCAACTCACTTAAGGGGTTTGGCCATAGGAGAATACACCCTACCTAACAGGCTCCTCAAAGGTGTTTGCAAACACTCTAGCCTATTTTCAAATACCCAAAGGTGATGTGAATTAGTTTTAAAATTAGTGAATCCAATAGATCAATTTTGTTCATAGAAGGTTGATTTTATGCCACAAAATCAATTCAAAGTGATTTTGCACCATTATTTCTCCCTAGATCAAAGAAAAATGTAGTTTGTTATCTTCGAAAACATCATACAACTATAAATAATTATATAACATCATTTTAGATAATAGAACGACAATATATAACCCAACACCACCATTAATCCATATGAATATTTATCTATGTACACTTTATTATCTCAATAAACTAGCTCAAATGACGGTCTCAACTCATTCCAACAGTTTGGATTGTCCCTACGGCCTTGGAAAATCTATTTTCATGCCTTTGGGTACTCAAAAAATTAGATGCCATATAGTATACAGTGAAGATGACTCGAAAAATGTTGCATCCATGCTACGGAAGATAGGGTAAATTGATATATGACTTGCAGAGAAGTTTCCTTTATGTTGGACGGACTTGAAAACTTATTTAAATTCCAATGTAAGTCGAACAAATTGATTCTAAAGTCTTTACCAATTAATAATCATGACTACAAGATCACACACATTGAAAAATTGGGGACCGATCAACTTTTTCCATGTGGAGGAGGATGAAAGGACTTATGAGAAAGACTACCACTAATCTCTGTACAATAATCGCTTGGTGTCAACAAGTCTTCGCTATATTCAATTGATGCGTGTTAATGGACTTAGTGCATTTGGCGACCCGTGACTCCACGCACCTCATGCTATTTCGTCAGGGAATTGATAATGACTTGACTTATTAGATGAATTTCCCTTCTTTCCACGGCACCAATATTTTCAACGCTAATTAAACAAAACCACAATACATCCATTGACTACCTATTGGATGGCACGACATTCGCCTAAATCTTAAAATCGATGGCGGTAAATCCATTGCTCCCCCTCATTTCCATTAGTCTGTTTCTAGTCATTGCTGAGAAACCAGCCCCAATCAGGGCTGGCAACCCTTTGCTCCTAAGCGTTGACCACGCTTAGGTGGCTGGTGTGGGGCCCAATTACCTGTCCCACTTGTTGTTCGCCGTTTCCGTTTCCCGTTCACCGTTAGCATTCAAATTGTTCCCGCCCAGTCTCACCGTTTCAGCACATTCAAAACCAAGTTTCCCACGCGATTCGTTTTCATTTGTCACTCGTGGCCTGTGCAAAAATGGCAGCTTTGGAACAAAGCATGGACGTCCATCAAAGAATGATAGACTAGGGATTATTCAATATGCTCTGTTAGACATGTATGCAAAATGTGGAAACATAGACAAGGCACATCAACTGTTTGACAGGATACCACAAAGAAATCTGGTCTTGTGGAATGATATGCTTGCAGGATATGGACACAATACATTTGCTGAAAAGGATTTACAAACTTTCAAACAAATTTAATCGGCAGGTGTAAATCAGAAATCCGCAATCTTTGCCAACATCCTCCCTGCCTGTGCCGAAATGGGAGCTTTGGAATGGGGTATGGACATCCATCACAGCATAAAGGAAAGCGTTTTTTTTGTCAGAAGTTGTAGCTGCAACCGCCCTGGCAGACATGCATGCAAAATGTGGAAGCATAGACAAGGCACGTGAACTGTTTGACCAAATGCCTCAAAAAAATGTGATCTCGTGGAATGCCATGGTTGCAGGGTATGCACAAAAGGGATTTGTTGAAAAGGTTTCAGAAACTTAAAAACAAAATGCAATTGGCAGGTGTACAGCCAGACACCGCAACCTTTGCTAGCATCCTCCCTGCCTGTGCCAAAATGGGAGCTTTGGAACAGGGTATGTACATCCATCAAATCATAAAGCATAGAGCAATTTTGTAAGCTAAACCTGTGGTGGATGTGTGGATCTATTTTCTTGCTGCCTGCAGATCACCTATGAATACAGGGTTAGGAGTATTTACAACAATGCTATTTTTTATTTGGATCTACTTGTGTTCTTTTAAGCATCTATGTGGTAGTGGGCAGGTGGTGTGAGCAAATGGTAAGGAGATTGATGAAAGATAAGGAATTAAAAATCTCTCCAGATGTATTGAAGTCCATGTGCTCTTGTAGGAGACAAATGACAGCCACAGACACAGTAAATCTATGCAAAGTTGGAGAAATTGGTTTGGGAGATGAAGGCAATTGGGTATTTTCCAGATGCACTTGACACTTAGTGGTGTGGAAAAGGAGTGAAACAAATTATTTCTCTACCACCATGGTGAAAATATGTCAATTGCTTTTGGTTTTCTAGACATGCCTGTTACAACAATTATTAGCCTTGTTAAGAACCTTTGAATATGCGTTAATTGTCACAATGAAATGAAATTTATCTCCAAGACTATTGCAATTCCTACTTTTAATGATTAGTTTAGTTGATTTCATGAAGAGGAAATGAACTCACTTGCACAAACATTTGGTCATAGATCAATCCAAGGCCTTGTTAATTCATGAGGATTAATATAAATAATTAGAAGTTATTTTGAAAAGCTTTACTTATGATAAACCTTAATATATGGGTTCCTAAGTTGGTTTGATTATCATAGAATGCTTATGAACATTCTCTAATAAAGTTTCCACTTATTTATGCCTTGCAACACCATCTCTAGTTTAAGATAAAATCAGAGAGCTCCTCTATTGATGTTTGTCCTTTTGAGTCTTTATCTTACATATTATTTTTAATGAAAGGACCTTATGGTTCTTCTAATTCTTTTTTAGTTTGATTTTCTTGCCTATAGAGTCCTTCATTGATATTTGATCAAAGATTTGTATTATTTTTCCTATAGTTTTTATGTGATATCTTTGTCTTGCCCCTTTCTAGGTGATGTTGGGGCCTATATTAGTAAGTGCAAATTTATCCAAGTTGAGTGCTTCCTTTCTTAATAGGACCATGTTTTGGCCACCATCTATAACAATCTAAGAATTTATTCAATAGACCCCCTTATTAAAAAATGTTCTTGTTGTAGTGTTTTGTCTTTTAGTATACTCATCACATGCCTAAATGTCTCAAACTATAGAAATTTTCAAGTGATAGGGGTGATTGTGTCTATTTATAGCTTTTATTAGGTTTGTAGGTTTCCTCTTGCTAGTATTTTTTCCCTCCATTCCTTGAAACCCAACATTTCCATTTCTTTTTGAGACCTTTGGCTATTTCTCATTACCTAGGTACTTTATCATGGCTTTACCCACCCTTCCACTCGCTACTTTGTCTTTGCCTTTGGCCTTACAATTTTAGGTCTCCATATAATAATGTACTTCTTAAGCTATAAGACTAATTAGTGAGCCTCAATTATTCTCCACTTACAATTTTCCATGTTCCCTCTTCTTTAGCATTGAGTATTCACAATCCTTAATTCCTAATATGAGGATTTACTTTTCCTTTAAGTCTCAAAATCTTGGGGATTTTAGTATTTTCCTTGCTCATTTCCCTCAACCCACTTCCCATCTCCCTTCCTCCTTGTTCAACCCATACTTGTAGGATTACTCATACCATCATATCCAAAAGGTCAAATGTATGTGGCAAAACCAATCTCTAAACCTTGAAAGGCTTTAACCCTATTTCCCTCGCTCTTTTTCCTTCTAGTATTTGGCACACCACATTAATGATCCTTAACCCATTTCTCTTGAGTCATAGAGTTTTGGACTTCAATATTTTCCTTGACCAAAAAGTGCATCTAGCACTCTATATCCCTAATCCTTGATCCCTTTCCTTTATCCTTTTGTCCATATTATTTAGTGGTGTCATTATTTCCCTTACCTTGATCCCACTTCTTCTTCCATCAGCATTGGGTATCCCTTTACTAAATCTTTACTCTTCTTTGCATGTTTTCCTTTCAAACTCCTAAGATTCTTTATACAACCTTCCCTAAAAGTAAGTTAGCTTGTGGTAAACCTAAACCTTAGTTCCCAAAATTTCTCAATGCAACCTAGACTTCTATAGATTCTACCAAGCAATAAAAACCCACCACAAGATAATCCTTTAATGACCAAGCCAATGCCATATGCAAATATGAATATTTTCCTATATGTCACCTAGTCACTTTCTTAGACTAATCACAACATGAAACACATCTTACATGAACTTAAGGTCACCCAAAGCAAGTGGGAAGGTGTCTTTTGATATGACTAAATTTCACAACATCTTACTTGTGAATTCCTTTCTAAAAATTAAAATAGTAATTTATCAAAAGGCCTATGCATCTAAGTAACCTATCATGCCTAGCCAAGCAACCTCTACCCATATATCCAAGCAACCTTTATTCCTTTTCACACCCCACACATTATAAATAGATTTAGGGTTAGCCTTAGATAGATACCTAGGGAATCTACCCTCAATTTTTAGAGATTATCTTGCAAGGACCACCCTCACTAATGATCTATATAGCTACCAATAAGATTTACCATTTCCTTAGTCCTATGTAATGCTCTAGCCCTTGAAAAGGGATTTTAGACGAAGGAATGATTTCCCTATAAATGACTTTCTAAAAATTCTGAGGGTAGTTGGATCTAATCCTATTAAATTAGAAAATAAAAAGAGCAACCTAATGGAGACTAGTGATGAAAACCCATAAGTGCATGCTAGAAGGTAAGTCCTCTAAAACTAACCTAGTAGAATACAAAATAAGATAAGGATCATTGTAGGTATTAAAAATAAAGTTGTAATATTATGTGTCCTGTAGTACAGGTCTTGATAAATTAAGGTATTAAAAATAAAGGAGTTAAGGATGGATAAATTAAATCAATTAAATATTTATGAAAATTTTTGATAATAAGAGAGTAAAGATTTTATTGGTGAGATCAAGATACATTTTGAAGAGAATTTAACTATCATGGTAGAAAAGAAGAAGGAATAAGAAATAATATTGAAACAATCTTAGGATTGAGATGAAAGATCACGGAAAAGAGAAGCATCAAGAGGGATGCACTTGAAATAGAGTAGTTTATAACCTAAATTAGATCTATATAGAAAAATCTAACTAAAACAATAAGGAAATTGAACGAATATAAGACAACAATGAGCTTAGAGAAGTTTAACCTTATTTGTAGGGATACTATAGATGTGGTTGCTATGGGGAAGAAGAGAAAACAAATGATTGATGAAATAAAGTTGGTACTTGGTGAAGAAGAGGAGAAAATATTTAGCAAATGAGCAAAATAAGTCACAAAAAAATTAGAGTTTTACAAGGAAACTTTGGAGATGATACAAAGAGAAATTCGTAGGTTGAGGAAGAAAACAACTCAAAGAAAATTAAAGATAAATCAATTACTAAATGATGTGTTATCAACCAAATTATGCATTCCCCAAGCTAAAGGAACACTATGAGGAGATGAACCTCATGGAATAAGAGTCACCTCCCATGTCAAAATCAAGAAGAATTTCTAAAGATTCTATTAAGTAGTGATCCCTAATTAGGTTAGAGAAAACAATATCAAGAAGCAATTGTGTATGAGCTTTGTGATAAATATTATGAACTGAGTTCTCAGTTGTTCAATTTCCAAGAGATAATGGTAGAGAAATAACTTTGGTCAAGTATAAAAGGAGTGAAACTAGGAAAAGAGGCCATGATAGCAAGAGAGAAAGAGATCCAAGAGTATATAATAGATTAGGAGAAGGGAAAATCCAAAAATGGATGTACATAATGTTGCCCAGATAGTTTCCATTGCACCAAATTATCGACATGTTAATGCTCGATACAACCACCAGAGATAATGATTCCTCGTGAGGCGGCTAAGCCATGCCACAAACCCAAGCACTATGTTGCAAAATATAAGGAGATGAAGGGCGCACACCTTACAACAATCCCCCAATGCAATCGAGGGGATCGAGGGGTTTGAACCTGTGACCCAAGCTCTGATACCAATTGTTGCACATACGGTTGTCATTGCACCAAAAGATTGACTTGTGAATGCCCGATACAACTGCTAGAGTTAATGAATCTGTGGGAGGTGGTTAAGCCATGTCACGAACCCAAGCATTACGCTACAGAGCACAAGGATACCAAGGGCACACACCTTGAAACAAATAAAATTAAGCTCCCTATTTTTGGTAAATACACCAAGGATGCTAGTAAACATCTATTTGCCTTGGAATTTCATTAGAGTGGGGTTGGCATCATTGGAAACATATGCCTCAATCTCACAGGCTGAAACCTCTAAGAGAGGCAAGTCGGTGTGACATGCTTTGAGTCTGGCCGACTAGCAGTTTGAATCTTGTTGAACAATTTAGGTCACTGTGACCTTGCTTCAGTCTCACCGAATGATCCTATCGCTATGACATGTTGTGTTTGGTATGACCTCCTACCGAGAGGAGATCTCTGGCCAACAAGCCATTCATATCGTAAATCGGGGAGACCCTTGGCCGAAAGGCTTACTTTGGTGTGAGGTCCCAGCAATAGCTATTGTCTCGTCAACAACATTTTCTGTTGAAGTCTTCGGGGCGAGTCTTGGGTATTCGGCAAGAAGTCTTACCAATAGGAATGTCTCACTGATAGAATTTTGCTTAGTGTCTTCGGGGTAACATGGAGGTTTCACTATGATCTCTTGGCGACAGTTGGTTTGTCTCACCGACAGTACATACTCAGAGTAACATGCGATGGCTCGGTAATAATTCTTATTGATGTTTGATGTCTTGTCGAACGGTTTTGCATTGAAGTCATCAGGATAACTAAAGGGGTCTCGGTGTGAAGTCTTAATGACGAACGATAGTCTTGCCGACTGCTGATCACTTCGGAGAAAGTCTTAGAGCTCGGTGTGATGTCTTTGTGAAAGATGATAGTCTCTCTGATGTAAATTCTATTGTCTATGTGACTTTGGAGCTTCAGTATGATGTCTCACCGAAAGCGATAAGTCTTGCCGACTGTTGAACATCTCAGTATAACATAAAGGCTCACTATGAGGTCTTGGCGACATGGCGAAGTCTTAGCAATAGCTCTCTGGACTTGATGTAACATCTTGGCGATAAGGATGACTCTTGGCGACATCGATGGTGAAGTCTTTGGGCATTGGGGAGACACTTCTTGTGTCTCACTGACATGCCAACACAAGTTGATCGCTTTGACTGAGAGAAGACCATCATATGTGGTGAATCAATGGCCAATCAAAGGAGCTGAATGGGAACTATTGGAAGACAATTCATTGTGGCAGTTTTGAGAGGAAGCTCGATAGACAAGAACGACATGAATATAGTCTGGAGTTGCAGACTGTGTCTGGTTCGATGGATCAACGGATTGATGTGTGATTCTATTATGTGAAGACTGTAACATGAATGTTTTGTATCAAGGTTGTTCATGGTGAATGTTGCTATAAACTGACATTAGAAAGATAAGTCAGAACTCTGTTTGTAATCTTTATTACTGTAATACAAAGTGACTTCTCTTGGTGTGGTGGGTTTTTCTCCCGTAAGGGTTTTCCCATGTATATCTGGTGTTCATACGTGCTTGTCTATTTCTCTGTTTCAGTAATCTCTTTCATGTGCATCTTAATTGGACTGTAATTGTAAAATTTAAAAGGTATCTTTGCATTCTTCCCTGAGTTTTTGATGTTAGGAGAGTTGCTTCCGCATCTAGCTTTCCTTACAGGCATGACTAAACCCAAGTATACAATTTTGTGGAGAACCTCAATGATGAGGCACTAAGACATGGTGCATTAAAGAATTCCCTAAGTATGATAAAAACATGGAAAGAATTGAGTGACTTATTTATGGAAACTTTCCACTCACCTAATGTATGAAAAAAAAAAGAAAAAGTATGGAAGATGATAAAAACTAAGGAGGAATCAATAAAATATTAGGAATGATGATTTAAAAAGTGTGATTAGAAAGCTAGAAGAAAACTTGACATAAAAGAAATGAATTGAGTTTTTTATTTTAGGTTTAACCTCTCATGTTATAGAAGTAGATGAGAAGATTTCCTCTTCATATAAGGACATAATAGAATTGATCACTACAATATACTCCTAATCAAATATATGGGATAATGATTTAATGAGAAAGGATGAAATTGATAATTTTAAATTAGAACTTTAGAAAATGTAATGGGGTAATAAATTATAATGAAAGGTGGGAAACTTGAGACTTCTCCCCCACCTAGGAGAAGTAAAGTTTGGTTTAAAAATTACAGTAAGGAAGAAAATCTAAGGAATGAATATTTGATAATCAAAGGCATGAAGAGGGATTCCACACTAACAAGGGAACTTGATGAATTCCATAAAAAGATAGTGCATATATACTATAAAGTGGATTGACTAGGGAAACATTTTTTGGATTTGGGTATGGAGAGAGCATAGGTTTTAGCTATAATAGCATTCAATGTTTATTTGGCACATTGCTAGTGGGAGCTTCAATTGAGAAAAAGTATAAGACCACCTAACAATGTACACTATATGGTACTACAAATTCAAGATATAGGTTGCTCCATGATTTATCATAATTTAGCTATTGAGGAGATAACTATGGTAAACTAGGACATTATGCTAATGAGTGTAGAAAAAAAGGAAAATCCACATGTGATTTTTGTGGTGATAAATTACATGATATTTATATTTATCTCAAATATAATAGTTCTATAAGAATGTTTTCACACCATGTCTAGAAAATGAATAATTATCTAGTTCAAATGTAACCTATGATGCTAAAGTAGTAATGAATAACTAAAGTAGAGGAACAAAGGTTAGACAATGTAAGAAATCAAATATTAAAAAAATGTAGAATAGGAGAATCCTCATTGACAAAAGAGAAATTGGAAAACTAATACAAAGGAAAAACTTAAGGAAAAGGTCATGTAGAAACTTAAGAAAATAGAAAAATAACTTCAATAATTAGTAGTGTTGGATTAATAGAAGAATACCTTATGAGAATTTATGAAAATGAAGATGAAAAAAAATAGGTAAAGGGGAACATGATTTGGTGATAAGGTAGTCCAAAGAGCTAATTAAGAAAAATAAAAAGGAAAGGATAATAGTAAGGAATATTTCATAGAAAAATAGGTCTATATATACTAAAAAGAATTGGAAAATTTGGTAGAGTAAGAAAATATTGGGGTTCAAGGGTTGGATAGGATGAAATTGGATGCAGTTATTGGAAAGAAACTCATGAAAGATAGAATTGGGATTTTTTCTAGCTTCATCCAATTAGAGTTAGCTTGTGAATGAAGAGAAATTGTAAGTTTAGATGACATAGAGGAGGAGAAAGGCATATTCAATTAGTTTAGTTAATTATTAGGGTTGGATTAAGGAGAAAATCATAAGTTATTAGTGTTATTCTTTGTATAATTATTGGTTTCTTGAGAAGACGATAGGGTTAAAGAAATAGAGGCATCAAGGTCAAAGAGGAGATGGCCTTTTATCGATCGTGAGAGACGCATAAAACAAGTGGGATTTTTAATCCATGTGGTTGGTTTATTATAATCATCTTGATAAAGCTCATGTAATACTAAAAATTCTTCCATGCTCACATTCTCGCCATAGGTAGGATCTATTAATATCCCATTGGTGGGCTTATCATAGATTTTGTTAGCTATGTAAAGAGGACCATCGAGAAGCTTTTTAAGTATATCATGTGAGAAGAAAAAGTAATATCGAGAGATTTTTTGGTTGGGCCCTTATGAGGGACAACATCTATCGTACCCACAAGTTCATCCATAAGATTAACTTGGGTAGCATTTGGAGTAATATTAGGTTGCTCATTATTTGTATCAATGCCCATCACATGAGTGTTTGAAGGTTCACTAGCTTTGACAAATGAAATATTGTGTTTAGGCATAGGGTTGGTAAAGATTTGTAAATTTTGATTAGGGGGTGCAATAGACTTATTGCCTTGATCATTGACACCCATAATGGACAAACAACCAGAATCATTGAGGTCTTGAACTAAGTGTTTGAGATGCTTACATTGTTCGATTTCATGTCCATTTTGGAAATGAAAATGATAATAAGCATTAGGTTTAAATGTTGTGGTAAAGGCTTGGTGGTATCAAGTGGTTTAACGGTAGGAAAAGTGATCATTTTTTGCTAGAGCAATTGGTTCATTATGTTATGGAGAGTATCAGGCAAGGGGGTAAATTATCTCTTCAGTTCCCCATAGGTAAAGGGAACCACTGCTTTAATAGCTGCCACTTGACTTGGAATAGGTTGGCTTGGTTTACTTGAGGAGAAGGAAAATTAATTTGTAAAAAGCCTTTGTTTTCTTTTTCTAAAGTTTTGA
>VDFB02140598.1:0-10661 GCA_007258455.2 Sequoia sempervirens
AAAACCACGCGAAACCCATGCCAAGAAAGTCATCCATACAAAACTAGAAACGTTGTAACCGCAACATCTGATTTGCCACCTATCGGTAGCCCACTCTTTTTACTCATCATCATTCAAATACTTAGCCACCCACCTCTGGTATTCTTCGTTAGTTGGCCAGTAAAAATTAATCGCCTCTTTTACCTTTGAACTATAATGCAAATACTTTACTACTACCTAATTAGCATCTCTTTCAAAAGATTCCAAAAATGAGCCAGTACCAATAATCTTATCCATACAATTTACCAAAAAATCATAATCTGAGTCATGACAAATTATTTTAATTTTATTATTGATGGTTTTACTTGCTTGGTCCTACCATTGTTGGAGTGTTTTGATTTCCCCCTACTCATCAGTTATATCAGGTAACATTGTGTTACCCCAATCATTGAAGTTCTTTACCAATTCCCTATTCTTCCTACTTAGATCATCTAGTAAGGTCTGAAAACCTTGCAATGATTTAACTAATATATAAGTAGGCTTCAAT
The DNA here is from genome assembly GCA_007258455.2 of Sequoia sempervirens. Lineage (NCBI taxonomy): Eukaryota > Viridiplantae > Streptophyta > Pinopsida > Cupressales > Cupressaceae > Sequoia > Sequoia sempervirens. The sequence goes on from VDFB02140598.1 coordinate 527, forward strand.
GATTGGGGCATGTTATTTACATCAAACCTTGAGGCTTTATTCATAACATCTAGATTATTTGCTCTAGGGATCCAATTTTGAATTATTGGAATCACTATACCCTAATCCCTATCAATATTATTTATTGCTTCAAATAGAAAAGAATACAAAGAATGTTTAGATGGAAGTTTATTATCCACCTTTTCATTTAAATGTTCCAAAACAAGAGTAACAATTTCCTTTTCTTTTGAAATAAAACCCTCTTTTACCCTTAGTGATGTCTGTAATTGATCAATTTTCTGCATGAGCTGTCTCTTTGTTGGATCAACAGAGCACTCTATTTCTTCATCAACTTGTTCTAGAGGAGGGGTAAGAGCAGGATTTTGAATGGGAGACCCTGGTGTAGAAACATTTGGAGAAGCAGGAGGCACTGAACCTATTTTGGGAGGTGATGTGTTGGTTCCTGGAGCATTGGATGTTTCCCCAGTATGTCTATACTTGAACCTTTCTACTTCAGTTTGCAACTCAACATTCTTTTGTTGCATTTTACTATATTCTTCAATTAAAATGTTATACATCTCCATTAGGCTCTTTCTTTCAGCCTCCTCCCTTTCAGCAGTCTTTTGGGCCAACTTGGCCACATTCACAGTTAAACTAGTGGCTTCGGTTGTTGTAGTCTCTGAAGCCCTCTTTATTATTAATCCTCCTTTGAAATTCAGATTAATATCAACAATGTTGGCTTTCTTCCTTGGGCGATACCCAAATTGTTAAGGTCTCATATTATTATTCGAAGGTAGAGTTTTTGTAATGTAGCCTTAACTTCTTCTTGAGTGCGAAAAGGATTCTTGAAATTTATAATGGCATTTAAGCCCTTGCATCACGTGATGTCCCATTCGGGGAAAAATCAAAACAGGCTGATTCACTGGTTGTCTTCCCTTCTTGGGGTGATGTTTTGAACTCTTCCATTGGTTGACTTTCACTTCTTCATCATTCTCTACGATCGACTGTGGTGTAGTTCTCTTCTCTCCCTTGCATTTATTTTGATATTCCTCAAATTTCATCCTACATGCCAATTGCAGAATACATGAGTCTTTACAAAATGCATTTGTCATCTAGAACTGCTTACAATCCTCCATTCTTCCCATCACGCACTCTGCCTTCATGGCCAGATGAGGATAAAACCAATTGGAGAGGCTAACCTAGGAGGGATGGCATACCTGCATGTGTCTTGATTGAAGTAACAATTTCATCACGGCTGAGATCCTTAGGTAGGTGATCAGTTCTTTGCCTCTTAGGGCTTGGCTCAGGTGGTGGTGATGGGGGACTGCGCTCTGGTGAAGATCCTAATTCAATGATTTTGACAGCCCCAGGTACTTTGAATTTTGGGCCTGGTCATGAAGGCGCCTTCATTATTTTCTTCCCTTTTCTGTCTACTTCTTCCTCATCACTACCAGTATCCCTTTTCCTCCTATAGATGGGCCACCTTTCTGTACGCTGATATACTGGCCTTGTTTCAATTGGCATATCACTTTGTCCTTGCATGTCCAGACTTAGCCTTAAATTTATCTTTTTGGTGTTCAAGGTGTCCATTATCTCCTTGAAATTCTTCATTAAAAAATCAATTCTCTTGTGGTATGGAGTGAATTTCATCAATAGATCATACGTCGAATCCATTTCATGCACAATATCCAGTAGCTTACTATAAGCTATCCACTTTTCCTTGTTCAATTCATGTCTATTTAAATCAAATTCATTCCTGATCAGGTTCTCGAGGAAATTGAACTCATGTGCAAATTTTCCACCTTTTATTCTTTGTCTAAAAATGGCAAAGAAACCTTCAAGATCATGGTGTCGCCTTGGACCAAATCTCAAATGGTAATCAACAAAGAATTTATCAAAATGTGTCCAACCTCCCTTTGAAAATGTAAAGTCATACACTACTATATAATCAGGGAATAATGTTCCCTTCCCCTTTCCAGTTAGGTTATTTTAATGAATACACCCCATCTGCCACATAACTTCTGCAAACCCTAGTCTTGGTGGCACATTGTATGGTAGTATGTGAGGGGTTTCTTGAAGTCCATATATTCTTAGGATAGTGCTGACTGGATATGGGATAATGTCACCCTAGTTATGTAAAACCCTCAATTCTGGTTTCCTCTCCTTCAGCCTAAAGAAATCATGCACTTCCTCAGGGATCCTAGGTACATTTACCATCAATCTAGCCCTCAATCTTGCAGCAAAACAATTATCAAATTGCACATAACTAGTGCTTTCCTTATTACAGGACAAATCTGCAACCCATATCTATACTGACAATCTTTGTCCATTAATTGATTGTCTTAAGTTCATCTTCTTAGCAAAAAAATCAGCATTCCTAAACAAGAACATATGCATCAACATGGAATACCAAAAGAATTGAGTACCAGTATCACCATTCTGTAGCTTCAACAGTCCTTCATGTATCCTCTCCACCAAAAAAGAAGCAAAGTCATATGTTACAGAGAAGTTAAGGTGTGTTATTTGCACTCCCATGAACATTTATGCAATCGGCATTACTACGCCAGGGCTGAAACCCAAAATTTGACATAGTGAATAGAAAGTAGCCAGGAAAGGCTTTTCAAAACAATTCAATCTAAAGAGTTCCTGGTCACTAGGTCTAATGTGAAATTGTGAACGCCTTGCCTTAACCAGATGAGGTGGAAGTAGCTTAACGCTAAAAATATATTTCAATTTTGTATACTCCTACTTCATTTCTTCAAGATTAATAGGAACCAAGTCATCACTTGGCTCACTCAGATCAAAATTCTATTGGATAACATCTTTGTTAATTTTTAATAGAACCCCTCCATCATTATCTCTGATTACCCATGTGATAGGGTCATATCTTTTGGCCACTACTCTAAGTAATTCCATATCATGGAACACATTTGGAACAACTAGCTTTCCCATGTCGTACATCCATCCATTTGAAAAAGGATGAGGCAAATTCCTCTATCCATACCATAATCTAAACATTTCTAAGCCTGTGAGTGGAACCCTAGCATCAACAATGTTGGAATTATTACACACCAACCCCTCCCCTAGGATTTTCCCTCGCATCAACACCAAACCTTTCCTTCTCTCATTTGTTGATAATGAGAATTGATCTAGGAAATCATCATACAAGTTTCTTTTCAAATACTCAATGTGGCCAGAGTGCTACTTGGTTGGCCCCATTTTAGACAAACTAGGGCCTCACTACAATGTTACACTTCAAGTGGCTATGACTAAGCAAAGATAGGAAATTACAGAGTAAAAATATCGCAATTCCTCACAATTTATGATTAAACAATAGCCCTAACAAAAGATTTTAATGAACTAAGTGACAAGCATAGCAGACCCCCATTCCCAAATTTAGGTGCAGAATGACTGGAAAATAGAGAAAATTAACTCATAAATTTTTTCACACAAGCTCCAATTTCTAGCTGTAGCTACTTGCAATTTCACCTTTGGCTCTGAAACTATTTTCATGAAATACTTGGATGCTTTGTGATACAAATGAGACAATTAAATTGATTTTATGTTGATCAAATCCTACCAGTAGATGTCTCATCCGCCATTAAATCTCACTCGCATGCTGGATGAAGGGCTCCAACCATAATTTAATACATATTTAAATTTGAACCGTTGATCCTTCAGTTTGATCAAATCATCGATGGCCATCTTCAAAACAAGCTGAGGAAGGAATGCCATGTGGTGGTTGCTCATTATATCGTAGTCCTTTGATTTACCATCGCGGGATGATGGGCACCATCGATCTTCTTACCATAAATCCTGCTCCTTCAAAAATGGTCATCATCCTTTCCTTTAACTGTCGAGCAGCTTTTCCCTTAAAATCATAACATCTGCGTTGAAATAAAACATGTGCATCTTACAAGCACATTAGTAATCTGCCCCATAATACATTTAAAATCAACAAATGCTTTCTTCACTCCTTAGGATTCATTGGATGAGACATGTGGCAGACACCCATGACATCGCGATCCCAAAATTCCTAATCGCGGGATGGCGGGCACTGTCAATCTTGAAGAGACAGCTCATCAATGGTCACGCAAATTTCATCCTTTAGGAAGGGAACGTGGCACCCACCCATGATATCGCAATCCCTGTAATCCCTGATCGCGGGATAGCGGGCGCCGTTGATCTCGTTCCTTTAACACAGTCACCAACCATGTCGTTAACCTTTGAGAAGCTTTTCCAGCAAGATTACAACATATCCGTCGATTTAGAACATGTGTGTGTGGAGAACACTTTAGTAATCCGCCCCTTAATACATTTAAAGCCAACTAGTGTTTCCTTTACTCTTTAGGCTTCATCGGATGAGACACGTGGCGCTCACCCATGATTTTGCAATCAACCCAAGCACCATCACCAGATGGCGGGGAACAGATCAGATCAAATGGTAGTTGGTTAGCGATAGCTCAAATTTGATCCCCCGAATAGGACACGTGGTGCCCGCCCATGATTTTGCAATCCTTTAATTCCCGATCACGGGATGGTGGGCACCGTTGATATCTGCAAGAAATAGATCAATGGCAGCACTAAATCAACCCTTGCAAAATAAAAGATTCATTAAAAGGAGAAGTGGGCATTACTAGGCGAACAACAAATTAAAAAATTATATTTATAGAAGAAAAATAAAATAGATTTACAATTTGTTTTATAATTTCACTTTTAACTTGAAATGTATGTTCACTCATTAAGTTATATTTTTTTTACAATCACATTTTTATTTTAGATGTTTGTTTATAAAATATAAAGATGCATTAAAAATATATTAGAAATATTTTTTTATATATTATATAGCATTGATAACATTAAATTAACATAGAATAATTTCACAGTATCACTTAACCAATCAAGAAAAATTTAATCATTCCTATGCAACATTATTCTCACATCAAACTAACAAATAAACATTGAAAACAAATTTATTTTTTTATATTACTAGACAACTTCATCCAAGTTATTATAAAAACACATAAAATTATTTTATAAACAGCAATTTTTAACTTCAATTTAATAAAATATAATTTATATAATTAAGAAAAATTAAATAAGAATTATGAATAAATTTATGATGTTGATTACTTATCAAGGAAAAATCAATGATTTACTTATTATGAATCAAATTTTACTTGATCTATTTTAAGCATCGAAAAAATTAATCATTGAGTGATTGCAACATTATTAGCGCATCTTTTAAAACTAACCAAATGTGACAGAAAACACATTTTATTTTTTATATTACCAACATTCATAGCTAGAAACCTTTTTTGGTGGATAGATTTATAGAAGATTATTTTTATTAAAGTGATAGAATCTAATCCCAATACTAACATTAATTATAAGTCTAGCCATAACCCCAACCCTAAAACTAACACTAATTAACTTCAAACCTAACTCTAATTTTATATCCAACCCTAAACATAGCTATGATTCTAAAACTAACATTAATGAAACCCTAATTGAACCATAACCCTAACCCCTAATACTAACCCTTGCCCCAATTGAACCCTAACACTAACCCCAAGCTCTATCATGAGAGACAGCAATTCTTTTGCCCCAGCCTCAGCCCTAGTCCCTAGTTTGGATCCTGTAGCTTCAATTTTTGATTAAGGTCCCCAGCCTATTTGAACCTTGCCTTGGTGGGCTGTCAATTAAGGTTAGGGTTGAATTATGGTTATGATTAGGGTCAAAATTCAAATAAGATTATGGTTGGAGTTTAATTAAGGTTGCTATTCACTTAGGGTTAAGGCTCAATTAGTATTCAATTTGGGTTAGGGATCAATTAGGGTTATAATTCAATAAGGGTTTAATTAAGGTTAGGGTTAAGGTTAGTCTTAAATTAGGGCTAGGATTGGAGTTAGGGTTCAATTAAGGTAAGGCTTATTGTCTATTTTAGGGTTAGGGTTCAATTAGAGTTCTCTAAATTTTTGATACAATTAGGGTTAGGTTTCAACAATACCTAGGGTTACGATTACTTCAATTAGTGTTAGAGTTAGGGTTATAATACGAGTTCAATCAAGTTAGGGTCAAGGTTTAATTAGTGTTAGAGTTAGGGTTGCAATAATAAAATTTTCCATAATGATATGGAAAGGCATTCAATTGGATTCATATACAAATGCACAAATAAGAATTGGTAATTAAGAATTCTCTAGAACTAAACTTATAACAACAAATGCAATCCTTAGCTTAATCGTTTGTTCTTTGTTAGGATTGGGATAAGAATTTAACGGGGCCAACCGAGACTTAGGAAATAAAACCCTACAGAGGAAATAAAGTATTAAAATCAAAGTTGGGTTTTAATTTTAATCTGGTGATGTAAGCCTAAGCCATTAACTCTAGTGGTCATGTCCCTGACGGCTTAGCCAAATCCTTTCATTAAATACTAACTGTGCAATGTGTAGGTTTTCCAGATTCGAAGATATGGGAGAAGATCTCGATCATACCACACCAACTCGTAGACCTAAGGTGTCACCCTGTTATTTGGGGCGAGGTCAGCAAAAGGAAGATGTATGTCCTGTATGGAATGTGGGGCCCAATCTCCACTATTGAGCTCATAACCCATGGTTTTAGATGGACAACCAAGATCAAAAGCTAATGTAAATCTCTGATGTTTCTTGCTAGCTCGCAGGAGGAAGATGAAGGTTAGTGAAGCATTAATGAATTATTCCTTCCTTGTGTAGTCACATCGATCTCAATCTGTGTGAAGATGTTGTTTGCACGGTGACAGTACATACGCTGCCAAATTTCCATGTTTGCACATGCATATTTACTAGGCATTGATGAAGGTTGTCATTACCTCACACAATAAATACAAGAGGAATTAATTGCTAATAGTGTCATTCTTGTAGCAGTTAAAGCGCTTTGTGGGCTGAGTCTAATCAAGTTTGAGTGCTTGTTTGAGAAGAGAAAATGAGTAAGTCAGTAAGGAGGTCTGTTTGTTTGAGCTCACAAAAGCTCGGTCTTGCTATTTAGGAAGGTGCTTTGGTTGAGCAGCAACATCCTAGAATTGCAACCTTCTACTACTTTGGTTGCAGTAGAAGGTTGAAATTGCAAGACATTACTGCTCAACTGGTAGATGACAAAGGCAAGTAGTTGGTGTGCTCTGGATGCAGCCAACACTCGCCCATTGACCTTACGAGCAACACTTCTAATGATGTAACCAAGACCGACTTGGACTACTATTAGTATTTAAGTCACTTCAATCATGGTCTGCCCTCTAATGAGGAAATGATATGTGTGGGCACAACAACTATTAAAACCCCAAGTAGACAGACTAGAACTGTATTGGGCAAGGACAAGAAAGAAGAGGCTGAGGGTCTACCGTATTGGGAAACAACTAGAAGCAGGCGTGTATACCAAGGTCTGAGTGTTGGTAAGGGTAGGGTGGTGAGTAAACAAGAAGTTGTTGTGGTGTGCCTTCCTGGCAATTTGGTTTCCTGGTTTTTTTGTGTGGCCTAGCGACAAGGGGATTTTGATGACAATTTGTGGTCTCATATTCTTTTAGCTTTCCCCAGTTCGTGCGCCACTATGTTTTGCAGATTCAATGTGTGGGAAGTTTTGAAATGAAATTCAAATGCAATGGAGATTTTTTTCAAATGAAAATTTGTGGTAAAATTACATTTGAGCCCGAAGCTTGTTGCTCTCTTGTCATATAAAAGGGAATTCAAGGCTAATTTGTAGGGAGAGAACTGATGAAAGCTCTAGGTAGGTTTTGAGTTGAATATATGGGTAGAAAGATAGTTTTGAGTTGAATATATGGGTAGAAAGATATTTGTCCTCTGATGAGGAAGTGATATATGTGGTGCCATTGGCTATTCAAACCCCAAGCAGACGGAATAGAATAGATAGACTATTTTGAATTTTGGATGAATATATGCAAATTATCTTAAATTGTATGTAGATATGATTTATAAGCATGAATAAATGTATAATTCTAATATTTTTTCTCTCCTTATGTGGATTTGAGTGAATTTTGAATGAAATGTTAATGATGTTGTCATTCTTCTTTTGAGAATTTGTTCAATTGTGTGTCTATGTTTTGGGTAGAATTCAATTTTAAAATTTTGAGGTGTCATATTTATATGTGTGATATTGATCTAATATTCCAGAAAATGAATGTTAAAATATCATGAAAAAATGGGCATAGAATGAATGTAGAAGTAAAATTATATTTGCATCTATTCATAAAATAATATCTAATAAACAAAAAATATATGCAATTAAAAATAAACGAAAAATAATTCAACCCAAATTTAGATAAGAGAGATAATTAGATTATATGATAACTTTAAGGCTAGGGTAAGGGTTTGATTAGGATTAGTGTTCGCTTAGGGTTATGATTAGAGTTATGAATCTACAATTAGGATTCAATTAATGTTCACTTAGGGTTTCTTTCTTGGGAGAATTTTATTGAATGGTAAGTTTATTTTATAAAATTAATATGTCAAGAATTAATTTTAGATAATACTACATGTGGTTTTTCATATGGTATTAAATTGTAGATTAAAATTGATAATAGATTTCCTTCCTTCTTTTGCATTGTAAGCTACCATAATATATGGCTTTAAAATCCTATTCATATTTTGAGCTTTTCTAAACTATACAACACGACATCCAACAAAAAAATTTGTTATGCATTTTTTCCAAGCACAAATCCTTAGAATTATTAATGTGTTACTTAGGTTAATTTGCTTTATTGCATTAAATAAATACACTAATATATATATTATGGATTTGAGGGAAAATATTAAAATATTTATATATAGGAAAATTTAAATGCAAAGGGATTCAAGTACATACATTTGCTTTTGTTAATGTTGATGAGAGGAATGCAAATCTTGATGGAAGTGCCAAATTTATTACGATATAAAAAGTGAGAATATCTTTGCTCTATGTAGCTTGAAATTTTTGTACACACAAAACTATAACTAACTCTCGTCAAAATTTGTGACTTTGGACCTATTTTGCATCAATAAATATGAGCACCCCACAGCCCATACCTCCTAATCTACCATACAATATATGTACTTGAAATGCTTAAAATAGTTAAGAATGGAGTGTTGAGATTGGTGGATCTTTAGGAAGGTCAATGCTTCACTGCCTCTCCCTATAGATAGAGAGGTAGGAATTAATATAGATAAGAGAGAGGAGGAAAAGGGATAAAAATAGATAGAATGCAGAATGGTAGAGGGAGAAATAAATATATAAGAGAGATAGGGATATATATATATAGAGAGAGAGAGAAGAAAGACAAATGAAATGGAGAGGGAGATAGAAATAGAGGGAGATAGAGAGAGAAAGAGAGGGAGGGATAGATGGAGTAAGGAAGAAAGACGCATAGACATAGGAATGGGAAGATAAAGGGACAAATAGGTTGAGATATGAAGATAGATAGGGGTATAGGGAGGGAGCAAGAGATCAAGGAGAGATGGGGAGAGATAGAGAGAGGGAGGGAGAAAGGGAGAGAGATATGTAGAGGAGGGAGAAATAGAAGATGGGGAAGAGGGAGATATATGTAGAGAGGGGGAGAGAGGGAGAGCGAGAGGGGGAGGCTAATTTTTTTGTTTAAATTCTATAAAATATTCAATAAATAATAATATAAGTATTATAAGAATTATATAATTTATATTTTAAATTACTCACTATATTTTATTTTTTGAAAAATATGTAATTTTTTAACCATTTTCCTATATATTTAGTATTAAGATTTTTATATCTTTTAACAATTCAATATATAATACAAATCAAATATAGTTAATAATTTAATTAACTAGCATACATATGTTAATTAATAATATATGTAAAACACGTCGACAGTTATCTTTATCAAGATGCCTATTGACTTGAAAAAATGCTTATATTTTCATGAATATGAATTTGGAAAGCAATCAATTTGATTTCATTCTTGTTTGTGTCATTGTTTATCTAAATTCCCATATATAAGGGTACACATTGAAATTTGAAATCATACCAACTTTTCTATAACAACAATCAACCAAGAACAATAAATTTAAAAGCAGAAATGTTCATCAATCATTAGATTTAGTATTGACAGCATCAAAGAAGTATATCATGACAAAATGACATTAACTAACTTAGATATATC
>VDFB02140599.1:0-12229 GCA_007258455.2 Sequoia sempervirens
CATTCAAGGACCTCTACGATGATGATGATATCGAGATGAGGGATTTAGAGATAGGAATGGGGCGATCATTATCTTTTGTCTGTGTGGTTGTTGGATGTTCTTGTAAAATAACTTGGTGAATGCTAACATTTAGGTACATCCTAGCAGGAACAGCCATATCAAGTGTGAACAAGAGGAGCCTCTATCTATATGTCAAGTCAAAGTCATCACACTAGGCACGTACATCTGGTTCTTTATACCTTGATGCATCGTACCTACGTGTGTTATCAAACATAAGGTAAGTAGCCCTTTTAAAATCCCAATCCTTGATAAGCAAATCATCATCATCTATCATCATCATCATCTCTAATAAAGTCTCGTCAAATCATGAACTTGTGGGATCCTCTTGTCATCATCTCATTTCCACGCTAACACCATCATCACCAATGCATCCATGTTTCATCCATCTTGCATCCACAAATTGTTAGCATGCCACAAATCATTCATATCGTAAATAACAGGAAACATCGATCATTTCACATGTATTGCATTTGTATCATCACCATAATATAGATCTGTTAGTCTAAGCATCTGCATAAATCATACATTTGCATAATCACAACATATCACCTCAACCATCTCATCCATCATCGCATCATATCATCATTTAAGTTGTTTAGGATAATATAGATTTGTTATTCTAAGCATCTTAAAATCATCTAATTTGCATCATCATCCATAACCATCCATTTTGAACCTCTTTATCGCGAGATCGACCCTCAAATTGGATACTTTTAAGCTCGATCTCTTGAGGGGCAATGTACGGTGTACTTCTTTAAACAGGGCATCAAAAATAGAAATTTTAGAATTTTGATGGCGGCAAGTTTATTCTTTGAACCAAGTGCAACAAGTACATTGCTTCAAAGAGGAAAAATGTGAACCACCTAAAATAATACATCACGGGTCAATCCAAAGGTTTAATCAAATAATACCATTTCATCTCTCATAAATCATTCAACCTTTATCTTGCATCATCCATTTAATTAAATAAATCAGACTTTATTTAATAAATCTCCAAATCCATATTTCATCCTTTTCTCGATTTAAATAAATCAAATATCTAAGTCAAAGAGGTCAAACTCATCCTAATCATCATCCTAGCTAATTAATCCTAATTAAATGCTAATCCTCACCACTTGCATTCTCTAGATTTAGCCACTTGCACCAATAAATCAATTTATTGATTTATTAAAATCAACATTTTCACTCAACATGGAATATTCCCTAGAATTTGAAATCAAAAACAAGTGGACATGTACATCCAACAAGTCATTTATGAGTCTCTTACATGGCTCTTACATGTCCCCTTCCAAAGGTCAAACTCAGCATTCATTGCACAAATTTGAATTCAAATTTCCCCCCTCTTGGGCACATTTCCCAAATCTTGCACATGCATCAACCACTCACCACTTGACAAGTGTCTTCCTCTCATTTTTCCAATCTTAGTCCCACATCCTCCATGTTTGGCACTCTTAGCATTTGAAAATCTTTAAATAAAGGCTTCATCCTCAAGCAAATCCTCCACAATTTGATCCTCAAATCATATGCAAAGTCACTCTCCTTGAGAACTGATTTTGCTCATCCATATCATTCTTCATAGCAATTTCATCACTAGCTTATCTTGAGCAAGGATTGGGAAAGGGCTATTTTCTACAATAGCACCAATCCACTATGGAATAGATTATTCACCATGTTTCTTAGGATTTTAACTAGTTTGTTTTGTTATATTTGAAGAGCATAGGTGATTATTTCATAAAGAATACCTCTTGGTTTGTTTTCTTTTAACTAACTTCATGCTGATATTCCATGAAATAGGATAAAGATGCAGATTTGTGGTGTTATAGGTCCAAGCTATGAATTTGTCATATTTGGCACATAAATACCTCCACCTTTCCTTATCCTCCCATGGAACATTCTTCTCAACTTTGACCTTTCAGTCATTTCCGATGTCAAGATATGTATAGTCTTATTTTTCAATAGTAAACCTCTGCTTACTATTCCTTACATCTTCACAATCAAAGAGGTTCTCTAGAGTAATTAAACCTCTCAAGAACTTATTGCTTTTGAGCTAAATCATCTTCTCATCATATGCCTCCTCAGATCTTGACTATATTTTTTTGGTGAATTCACTCGACTATTGTAGAAATGTTGTGATTTGAGTATCATTTTTAAAAAACCTACCAGTTTTGATCATTGTTGGGAATATATGGTCGAATTGTGGCTCGCACTACATGTTGGTCCACCGTTAGATTAGAGGCTTGCTCAAATTGTGAGCTAAATAAGGCCATCCTATCCATGGCAGTATTTTTTGATCTCAAGACTACCTAGATATTAATGGATTTGAACCCTTCTATCAAGTCCCATATTCTATGTCTGTATGATCACATTCTTACATTCTTTGCAACCGCTTGCTCTCTGATCTATTTTACCACTAGCTCGGAGTCTCTAAACACTTGTATTCTTTCAACACCCATTTGTTCTACCAACTTCAAACCATGAACTAAGCCCTCATATTCTGTGTTATTGTTTGTGCACGAAAATTGGAACCAGAAAGATCTAAGAGTTTCTAATCTAGTAGGAGATATGAGGTGGATCCCTACTCTAGAGTTGATTCTACATTTGGCACCATCAAAGTGAAAAGTCCACAAGCCATGTTCATTCACTGCGTGGCTACCCAAAACCTTTTGTTCCTTGACCAACTTTGAAATGACTCGATCTTCATAAAAAATCACATATGTACCTAGAATAGTGGCATGAAATTTTCCAAAAGTGCCAGAATCTATAAATTGATTCAACATTACATCTTCCTCTAGACTTTGATCACCAGTGGCTTCCTCATCTTCAAGCATCTTGATGCAATGCATCTCTTTTTTAGAGATAGATGTATGTACAACTTCAAAACTCATTATCACATCTTTTGCGATATGCTTGGGATGCATCGGTTTAGATAATATTTTTATCTTCATGTCATGCTTTGTTCTCAATATTAGGTGGGACCAGTCGAGAGCTAAGTATCCCCCAATCTTGGCTATAAGATCTCTTGACAAGAACATCCCAAAAATGGGAGGAATGTTAGTTACGACCACCTCTTGGGTGATTGTCTAACTTGGGAAAGAATATAGGGTCAAGGGGAGGCTTTTAATTTGGCCTATTTTCTGGAACCTTATTTCCATATAATTGCATAATTCCCTTTTTAAGGGGATCATATTTCAAATTTAGGGCATCAACCACTAGTTTAGGCATTACTATGGTATTGGTGTTTGAATCTATCATGTTGTTATACAATAATTTGTCCCCCACAATGAGGGTTAAGAAGAAGGGGGTGGGTTTTAGTTTACATACCTCTTTTTCATCCACTTTTTCCTTGGTATTCATGTATGCTATGGTTTTTGAAGACTAAGACCCTTGATTGGGTATTTTTTCCTTTTCTTGGTTGCGCATTGGGACCGAAATTGTTTGTGAGGGTTGATCCCATTCCTTTAGAGAATCTTGCAATAAGGTCTTTTGCTATGAGATAGCCAAAATGTCCCATAAAGACACGTTGGCAAGATATTTCTTTAGTTGTTCTACTACGTTAAATAATTTAGTTGGGGGTAGCTTTGGTTTAAATAGAGGTTCCTCCCTTGGTTTCAAAACTAGTTGATTCATCATAGGTGAGCTAATTATTTTTTCTGCAACTCTTTGTTGGGTTTGTAATTGTTGCGCTTGTGGTTGTGGCCATTGTGGTTGTTGCACTTATGGTGCTTGGGGCACATACTCCCTAATGAATCTTCATTTTTATAGGGTGTTGTAATCCAAGTACACTTGCGGTGATCCAATTGTTGGAAGTTAATTTGTGAATACTGAGTCTTCTCCCTCCATCAAAGAAAAAGGTGCTTGGTTAAGGGAGATGTCTATCTCTTGTTCTAGAGATGGCACTCTCTATCCTACGAGATTGATAACTTCCCATGTCTAGAGGGGCACCTTGGCTCCTTCCTTCCATCACCCTCTATTGGAGATTTCTTCTTGGATAGTTCCAAGGCATGTGGGCATCATTACACGGGAAACACCAAGCATTTATGTCTTCCGCAAGATTTTTCTATCTTGGTACTAAATCCTTGCTCGCGCTAGATTTAATGTTCTGGAGCGGAGTGGTTACTATGACTATTTGTCCTAACGGCGGTAGTTAGTTGTTACCTCTTGGAACTTCATGATATGAATTATGCTGGAAGGGTGGTCTTCCCCCTTGGTAATTTTGTTGGGGAGGCTTCAAAGGTGTCACTTTTTTGTGCTTTATGCTAACAAGCTCATTAGAAATAGTCCTCAATTTTTTTTAATGTCTTGCATCTCTGTGGCTAGCAAAGAAGATCTCGATGTGCTTGCTTGTGTACCAAGGTACACATACATTGATGGTGTAGGTGTAGCAGACAAACTGGGGGTTGTTTCCTCTTGCGTCTTGCCATATATTTTTGCATACATTGGCATTAGTGGTCATTGTGGGAGATTCCTGATGTTGATCAAACTATTCTCCTCTCTCATGGATAGATCATATGCATCAAGCATATTGTCACCTCTAAGTGATTGCACCATAAACATAATATATTAATTAAAGGAGTTCAAGTAAAACATGAATTCCATTACTGGTTGGGGTTTGGTCGACATGGGAATCCTTTGCTAGGTTTTGTGGAACTTGGTATTGAAATTCATCATATCCTCTTGAGGAACTATTTTGATTGTTATTAACTACTATAATAAAGATGAGCGATCTCCCTTTTCTAAAAAAATATTCAAAGAGTTTTTCTCTAAGTTTTTCCCAAGAGAAGATGGAATTAGAAGTTAGAGACCTATACCAGTCTTGAGCATTAGATTTAAAAGATGTGGCCAATAATCTAAGAGCTACATTATGCTATGTGATGTTATGGATTGTGCAAACATCTGCTACATCTTGGAGATGTTATGATGGTGTTTTAAAATCTCCTTTGATAAACTTTGGAACTGCTTTGAGAGCATTAACAGAGATAACAGTCCATACATTTGGAGGGGTAGGAGGAATTAGGGGACTACAATTGTCCCATGTTACAAAATTCCTTGGGGGCTATTGAATCATGGTGAATATACCTCTATGAACATGAAACATAGGTATTCTAATTTGAAAGGATTTGTTGACTTGTGTAGATAGAGATTTGGAGTCGGGGCTAGTACTTCTAGCTCTATTCCCTCTAACAGGTGATATAGAACTTGTAATGCATCTCCTCTGAGGAGAAAAAGACGGTAATTTGGAGTATTGAAAGTTATCTCTAGAAGATGCCCTTGTTTGGATCCTAGGAATGAGTCTATTGAATTCACCTATAACCTCCTCTATCAATATGATTCTAATGCCTCTTCAAGGCTGGATATCAAATGCTTTGAAAAATATCCATGTCCCACTAGGCATGCCAAAAAAAGAACTGTTGATTATAAAAGCTTGTGCCTCTCCAAACAACCTTATGGGAAATTCAACAAATGCGGGACCTAATGAACTTCACTAAATAACCTCCAAGATTTTTAAAGAAGTAAACTCTTCCTTTTGGTTTGGGAAAATGGGAAGGAAATACAGAAAATAAGACTAACTAGGGAGATGTGCCAATTTTTTTTTACAACATTTGAAAACCCTAATGGATTCTTAATTCTAAAAAATGAACACATAATGCCACAAATTCTTCATTTTTGAAAGGAGAATGAACAACTATGGCCCATATGAGCACAAATAAGTCTTTTTGATCCTTTCACGAGAAGCACCCATTAAGGTTCGACATAATATGGTAAATCTAAGATCAAATATGATGCTTCAAACCCTTACAAAACTATTTTTCCCAAAATAACATAGTATGAGATCTAACACAATTTTAAGAGGAAATGAAAGAGTATCAAAACATGGTCCACTTCACTGTAGGTCCGAGTTAGAGAACATAAAAGCTAGAACTAAGAATTAATTATCAAGACTATATTCGAAAGAAAAATGTCATAGAGCATGAATATGTGTGAAAAAAGAATAAAAATGTAAGATAAAGGCCATATAGGCATAGTCTAATACATCTCCTTCTTTCTATTACTTGATTCGGAAAACAATACAAAAGATGCTAAGGTTAGATAACTAATTCAGATAGTTATCTAAGTGAAAAATTGATTACAAACTAATGTAGGGAAACAAAGCTCTATAAGAAATATTCCACTTCCTATCTTTTCTCTCCTCTTCTAACTATTTTGAGAGGCTTGGAAATTCCCTTTTATATGATAAGGGAAGTAAAAAAGAAAAAAATCACTCTCCATTGCCTAAACAAAAACCCTAACAAGTGGCAATAAAACGTTGCCCCAAAACCCTAACCAAGATTAGATCAAATTATGAAAATTTAAGAAAAAAAAATTAAGTAGCTTCATTTGAATAACTATGCTCAACTACAAGTTTGCGAATGCTTGGAAAGACGGGGAGGTTGAATTATGTGGCCTTCGCTTTATTGTTGATGCTAAGCTCATAGCCAAAGTGACAGGGCTTGCATATGAAGGGAAGAAGATTTCCAAGGTAAGCACCATAAACTATCAAACCTATATTGATAAGTTTTTTGAAGCAAAATAAAAGGCCCAAAGATTTTAGAATGGCTTCTCTAGGGTTTTGCTTCCACCCCCTTACCATAATTTTTGCCACTTTGTCATGAAATACTTTATGTTAGAGGGTTGTTTTTAGTCGGTCCATGGTTATCATTTCCCTATTCTAAACCATATCAAACACCTGAAGAAAATAAATTTACCCTTCTTCCTTCTCTCCTCCTTGAACCAAAGCCTTACCAATGGCGTTAACCCTCCTTTGCACTAGGGTTTGATTCATGCCATATGCAAGTACGTTTTAGCTACCACCCTACAAAGAAATGTTTTTCATAACCTGATTGAAAATCCTACACCCAAGAGTTCTGTAAAAATTGGGCTTATTCAAAGTCAACCCCACTCCTCAGTTAAAGATCCTAATAAGGCCTCCCCTAATGTTGTGGACCTTGCTTGGTAGAATCTTCTTCCCCTCTTGGTCTTGTGGTAAGTAAGAAGAGAAAACTACTGATTTGTGAATTGGGTGCTAACCCTAATACTATAACAATACCAGATGATAATAATAATAGCCCTGAATGTGGGTCCACCACCCTGATGGGTTGAAGATCTACTTGCCTTGCTTTGGACACATCTAAGGGGTCTGATAATAGTAAAAAATAAAAAATCTTGAAGGAAAAGAATTTGGAAGAGTCACTAGATAAAAAGGGGAAGGTGTTAAGGGAGGAAAAGTTTTCCTTGAAAGGTTTGGGTGATGCTGGGTCTCCTGAGGAGGAGATGTTAGGGTCAGAGGAAGTGGAAGACTCGATTCAGGAGGAGGAGGAAGGTGATACTCCGCAGGAGGATGTGCATGATGGTGAAGAGGATACTGATAAGGAAGAGAAAAAAGGAACAACTATAAATGACCTAGAGGAAATGGACATCACTGGCCCTGGTAATGAAGTATCGAAAGATAAAAATATGGATTTGGAAATAACTAGAGTGAAAAGGTTGGAGGAAAGGTTGGAATTGCTTGAGAATTTGATGCAAAAGGATAACATTGTCAACAGGTTCTAGGTGCTTGAGAGTGCAGTGAGAAATTTGTGCAGGGTTGTGGATGCGGCAATGAAAAAAGCAGCGATGGCTACAGTTTCGAGACAGGGAAAAATCAAGAAACAACAGAGGAAGAAGGAGAATAAGGATGAGGTTGATTTTTCAGAAAAAATGGTGATCAATGATAGCTTTGAAGATTCTGTTGAGGACTTGATGAAGGTGTGGAGCCTCATTGAGGATGCTTAATCCCCAACTCTAGTTTCCCTTGCTTTATTTTTGCTATCATGAAGAATTTTTTTCCCTCTTTGTGGTGTATTAGTGGTAAAGGCTTTAGATGCCTGGACTGTTTTAATTCTAGCTTTACCCCTATTATGAACTTTGGTAGCATGTTAGGTACTTTTTATAGGTTACACTTATATAACCTTTTTTTGTGGATGGATGTTAATATGGACTAGTTATATCTTTATGGGATGCTTGATAGGTTTATAATTTTTGATGAAATTGGTACAGGTTAATGTTTTTGGTTGGTTGGTTGGTTTGGGGAAGTGGTTCTCCTTCAGTTCTGCTTCCTCTATTTTGTTGTTTCTGGATGCTGTTCTCTAGATTGCTGTGCTACTAATGTAAGGGATCAGGGCCCTTTCCTTGCTTAATCAATCAAAAAATATGCAACATCCTATTGATTTGGAAAATCTAGGAGCTGTGAAGAATCCTCCTTGTCAAAGAAAGAATGTGACACCATGAAAACCTTGACTAGAAAAATATGATTTGATCGTTTGTGAGTGGTAATGGTGTCATTGAGTGGATATTGGTATCTGGGGTCACTTGGAGAAGGAATAAAACATCAACACCTAGAAATTATTTACAACCATTTCATTCTCAACACTGTAGGATCTCACCCGATGAATTTTAGGTTGTGGCACAATGACAAACATTTCTTAAAACTCCATCAAGCTTCTTGGTGAAAAACCCTGCGAAGCAACCATGTGTCTTACTCCGTGTTTGATAACAATGCAATATAAAAAAATCACATAGCGACTATGTGGCACAATTGCATGCTTTTTAGCAAAAAATAACCTCATGAACTTTACAAAAATGCACCAACGTCACGTGGCAGGATTGATAGCAAAGACCGAAAAATAGTAATAGCAGGAACTTTTGGGGCTGAAAAGAATAGAGATAATGTATTAATATGTTTAGAGCAAATAAAAGATCTACAGTTACAAAAACTATGTGGATGGAACCCTTAGAATATTGTACCTTTTTGAAGTTGAATTATTAATTTTCAAGGTCAAATGATATTTTTAGTCTTGTCTATTCATTGTTTATGTTGACATGTGTGTAAAATCTTGCATTTTTTAAGTTTAATTTCTTTCTAACCCTCTCTTTTCTTTCCTATCTTTATTTTATTTTTTAGATCTAAGTAGTTTAAGATTAAATTAGGATTTATAACGAATATTAAATTTTTAAGGTTAAAATTTCATGAATGCAAGTTTACCTATTGCTAGTTATAAGATTAAAAAGTCATATTTTATGGTAATGTAAATTTGGATCAATTTTCTAATACATTGATAAATCTAAAAATAGATTGTTTATGTATGAATTAATCCCTGAATGTTGGAAAATTATATAAAATATTGTAGGGCCCTTGATTAGAACAAAAAACACATAGGTCAATGAGTTATCATGGAAATGGCCATGACCTAGTTACAAATACCTTGGGGATGGCCAAGTTTCACTTGGGAGTTGATTATTTTCAAGAGAATTGGGAATTTATCTAGGATTTTCTCTTGAGTTGAGAAGTGTGCCAAAAACCCATCAAAAAATATAGGATGCAAGAATTATTTCCTCTACCTCTAGCCTATGGTCCTACCATGTTAAGGCTTTATAATGAAAATATAAAATTTTTAATTGACCGAACCTTAATGAGATGGTTTTAGAATTTCAACATACAAAAAATTAAAGTTTCAAAGAGTAGACCCATAATGATTTTATTTAGTTTTTTTTTTTAAATGTAAATAAATTTAAACAAATTGTAAATGTGTAAACTACATAGTGAATTTATGAAAAAACCTAAAATTATAATAAATTACTCAAAATCAATCAAAATGACTTCAAATTTGGATGTTATGTGGATCAATGTGACCTTTCTCAACTTTCTAGAATTTATTTTTTGGCTATTTTATAGCCTTGAGAGAAATTTTTTGGAAACCACATAATAAATCGTCAAATCTAGTCAATATGGCCTCAAATATTGACTATACTAGATTTAATATGTCATTGATCAAATCTCTAATTTTTTCTTTTCTAAATTAAGAGTGTAGACACCCAAAATTGTCCATGTCATAACATTACCTAGTCATACATGACCTTGTAAGACATCTTGCAATATTTTACCCTAGGTCATTACATTATCCCACTTATCCCATTTATTCCACTTAATCACCTTCCCGATTAATTAAATAAGTCTCATTTATTTAATTAATTCCCCTTCACATGTCTCAAAATAATTCAAATTAAATATTTGAATTAATTCCTCACTTTTATCACATTGCAACATGTGCCACATGACTACAACTCTCCACATACACAAATTTTTTTATTATTTAAATTATGAGATTCCCACTCACATCCTATTTTTAGCCCCATTCATTATGCGTCATAGGCATCTCTTCCTCTAAAATAAATAAAAGAATCCCACATATTCCCTCACATCCTAATTTTAGCCTCATGTCATAACCCAATTAATGTGCGTCATAAGCACTAAAATCAACTTTTAATCCTAACCATACACATCACACAATTGAATTTTAATCTTAGCCATTGAATCATATCAAATCTTGCCTATAAATCTAGCCTTCCATAGGCCATTTACATCATCTTCTTCTAGTAACCTCACTTTGCCAAAATTCTTCCAAAATTCTCATCTATCTATCTACCCTCTACCATCTATCATCTTTATCTTAATGCTATGCTAAAATAGCAAGCAACCAACATTCCTCCATCAACAATGCTTCAAAATATTGCATTCTCATGCGAGGTTGAGAAGAGAAATGGAGATAAATTGAGTTTAGTGTGGATTTGGGTTTGCATTCGCTTGTTATTTTGATTTTCATGCTTTCTTGTACTCTATTGTGCTAGTTAGGGTTTGATATCTTGTTGTTTTAGTTTTATATCTAATTTTCCCTAATTACAAAGATAGATACGTGCTTCACAATTCTACCTCCTGAATTAAAAAATCCTTGATTCTTTCCTTTTGAATGCCAAAATCATGCTTTGATACCACTTGTAATGAAATAAACTAGAAAAAAGAAAAATATAATTAAAAATATGTGACAAATAATTGATAATACTTGAGAACAATAAGCCAATTTGAGGGGGAAAACCTCCAAAGTCTCCAATCAAAATTTAATTCCTAATAGGATGATAATAAATTGACCACTAGCTCATACATATACTATGTTTATGACTTGGATGCTAGCTAGGTTGAATTAAATACCTAAGTAAGATTATATTATTGATTATATAAATTAATTAAGGGTTATTCTAGCCACAAGTTAGATACACATAATCAATGGGCTAAAGGCATCGAAAATAGATTGAAATAAATGTTTAAGAATAAATATTTTACTCAAGTCACCATTCTCTAATTAACCACCATTAGGTAAACTTGTATCCACACACTCAGGTGAAACATTAGGTGTAATTGCACCATATAAGGATAGTTGAATCATAACATAACACCCAACTTTATATTATATACAAATAAAATAATTTCAAATTATCACATATAACTTGAAATTATATATGAATATAACATGACCCAAATATCAAGATGTAGAAATTAATAATAATTTATAATACTAAACTAGATACAATAACCAATATCACATAAGAAATACAATGAAAAAATGAAGCTAAACACTACAATAGTCTAAACACATGAAGGTGTAATATATGGATCCCATATTACATAGTCATAAACTATATATCAATATGAAACATCATTAATAAAGTACTGTAGACACTTGAATTTGACCACTCCCATATGGTCAAATTCGACCTTGTCTTCTTCTATCCTGCATCCCTAAACCATAATAATTAAATAATTCATTATTTGGTTATTATTTTACCCAACCCTATGGTCTCCTAAGGTGTTTTGATTAATTAATTAAATACCTTACCTTATTCCTCTCTAAATTAAATAAATAGTCCAATTTATTTAATTTAGTCACTTGGATTAAATGGATTAAAATCAAATTTTAAATTCATTATTTCTCTCTCCTTGTCCCATCCTCCATAACCTTCCTCTAATCCTGATTAACTTACCTAATCCTATCATTAGGATTTGCACACCTCTAATCTTTGATTAGTGTCACATCCTCCATAATTTGTAAGTTGGTCTTAATCCCTCATTAACCTACCTAACTCTTCATTTGTACAACCTAAATCACTAATTATCCCCTAACCTCACCTAATTCCATTTATGGCATGTACCATAGTCAACCCTCTCATTAAAAATTTCTCCTTTTGGAGAAGTCACCCTCTTACCCCTTTAAATTTTAAATTCAAGTTTATTCCCCCATGAATTGTGAGGAATTTTTAATTC
>VDFB02140601.1:0-23296 GCA_007258455.2 Sequoia sempervirens
AAAAATTCTCCATTTGGTTTATCCATGTTAGAGGATCCTTACCATCAAACTTGCGCATATCCACCTTTGGAAATAAATTCCTAGATCCCATAGGAGTACTAAAGCTTGTGTTAGTAGTAGCTGACCTAGAATTCTCACCTTGGCCGCTTGAGAACTCCTTTCTTGATTTAGCTATGTAGGTGCTTAACATGTTTCACATGACCGACATATCTCCTCTTAGGTCACACATATCCATCTTAATTGAGGAAATTTCTTCCTTGACCTTATTTATTTCTTCATTATAAGTAATATCCTCGATTGTTTCACCATCCTTATCAGGAGTCTTCCCCAGAGTGACAACATTCTTTTTACCCCTTGTTGCACGCCCCGTCATGATGGAAACCACTAATGTTGAAATAAATCACACAAATGAAACTTAATTTCTCTCAAATTTTTAATGTAATCTCATTTAGTATTCCTTCAAAAACCCAATAAAAATTAGACTCCAATTCAACAAGATGTACGAGATATGTAGATTCCAAAAAATAGTGTAGAAACCCTAATTCTGCAATAATTCACTTAATTCTGCTCCAATTCTTCTAAAATATGGACTATAGCTTCTTCAATATGTTCTTCAAAAACCCTTTAAAAATCAAAAAAAAAATCGCCAAAATCTGAAAAATATGCTCTTCCCAAAATCGCCTCCAAAATTGAGAAAAACCTTGCCTCTATGGTGCCAAGATCATGCTCTGATACCACTTGTTATGAAATAACTTTCACAATAGAAGAATATGATATGAAATATGTTGCAAATACTTGATAATAACTGAAAATAACAAGCCACTTCGAGGGGGAAAACCTCCAAATATCTCTAATGAGAACACACTTCACAACTTGATGATGAAATAAGACTCACAACCTCCTATATATACCTATTTATGCCAAGGATATCACCTAGGCCCACTTAGACACACCTATATAAGAATTAGGCCAACCTAAACAACTAAATAACAACATACTAATGATAATATGCCTTAATAGAGAGTTAAGATAGCCACAAGCCGACTATTCATAACCCGATGTACAATAATATTAAGGGCGTAGCATCATTCCCCTTACTTGTGACATACCTGAGACCTTCATACTTTGGCCTCATTGCTGACTTGATAGGATTTTTCATTCCTTGTTCGTGCTTTCCTAACCCTTTACCTTTATAACCCATTATTTTTCATGATTTTTAAACCAACATTATTTTCACTAGCAACATTTATAAAACCAAATGCATTATCATCACAACTAACAAGATTCTCAGTCTCATAAACATGTTTATCTCCATCACAAGCAATTTCAGAAAAAATACACTTATCAAATGATGAACTCAAATCTTTTGTACTACAAGAAACATCACATACCAATTTCTTTGACTTCAAACTTTCATTTTCTTTATTTAATTTTGACATTTCCTTGTTGTATAAACCATTCTCTTCTTCTAATTTTGTGATTTCCTTCATTTGCAAATTATTTGCTTCTTCCAATCTTTTTTGTTTGTGTTCTAAGTCATTAACCAATTTTACTCTTTGTTCTAATTCTTCATTTCTTTTCTTAATCTCATCAAGCCGTTTTACCTTTTCTTCCAGCTCTTCATTCTTTCTTTTAACTTTATCTAATTCAATATCAAGATCATAAATTTTTATCACTTGTCCACTCTTTTCAATTGAAATCTTATGTAAATCTTTTAACAATTCAATTTTTTGTTTCTTAACATGTGGCAATTCCTCCTCCAAAATATCTCTTTCTTTACCCTTTTACCAACTTTACCCATTGAAATAAAAGATTTAAACACACCTTATTTTTACCTTCACTATGATTATCTCATTTTCCTTTGATGATTGATTTGGCAGCTTCGTACGCCTACACTCTCCTTTGGCTGCAATATAATTCATCTTTACCTTTCTTATTCAAAAACAACTTTCAAATTGCAAGCTTCAATCTTCAACAATACATCATCTCTTGGTGTTCTTCCTTAATTTCCTTAGGACATTTCAAATTTAAACGTGTTCTAAATTTTCTGCAACTTAGCTTCACACAATACTTTGGTACCAATCTTTGGTGATAACTAATTCAAATTTGATTGTGATTTGAACTACAATGGCGCGATCTTTCTTTTGACTATTTGATTTCAACTTCTCAAAAGGAAAACAAACAATTGCCTTCACCTCACATTTCCATCCAAATGTTACAACTTTAATTTCTTTCCCAAAACAACAATATTTTTTATCAACAAACAAAAATCACCTTTACTTGGCTACATCAACTTCCTCTTCGCTAGAATATACCTTGGGACTGTACTTGGCTTAAGCTGAAGGCTTCTACACATTGCTGCGAATCCCTTGTTATAGCCTTTTCAAATCAGCCTGTTTATTTAACTCCTCGATCTACAACACTTTGCAAACTTTTCCTATAGAAAACTTATAACTTCATCATAAAATGTCATGACTCTCCAAATTGGGTAATCTTATGAATAACAGTTTATCATCTTTTCTTTAGCGATGCCTTAAAAATTGACATTGGTAGCTATGATCTTAATAAACGACGTACCTATATGGCTATATTTTTTTAATATCTAGGCAGTCTTCAGCTCTATTGACCTATCTTTGAATCAGCGCTAGGCTTAGCTTTGACTCCTTTTAAGACATTGCGATCACCTCTTTTAAATGGATGCAGTCCTCCTACATGGCAACATCTTCATAAACTTGCGGGCATTTGATAGGCGAAGCTTAACAAACCAACGATCTTTCCTCTTCAAATGGCGACTTTCTCCCTGTAGACATAGCGATCTCCCTCTTGCCAACGATTACTCACTTTTAATCTGGTGCTTCCTCCCTATCGGCGGCTCCTACATACATCTACCTTCTCTGGTTATTTCTATTACAATTTATGTGCCTATTTTTGGTGGCTTCCTTCCTACGCAGCGATGACTTTGGCTTATTTCTATTACACACTGCAGACATAACTACTATGCTTGACTGCAAGACTTGATGGATTCCTGGACACCCTATGGCTCTGATACCATGATGAAAAACACACTTATCAGAGAAAACAAGACACATAAAACAATGAGAGATAAAACACTAAAGAACTCAACAAATCCTGAGGGCTGCTAATCACAGGCCCGTCCATCAAATTTATAGATAAAAATGCATTTATTACATATAGATTGTAGCAAGCTTTGTTAGTCTTGAAATTAGTAGATGAAACAGTATAGATGGTGAAGATTTTGGATGGAGAAAGGCAGCAGAAGTCTATCCACGGTCAAATTGGATGCCTCTAGAAGATGTTTGGTTTGCAGGTCTGTGCCAACACACTTGCAATAATTAATTTATTTTCAACAGAGGGCAATGAAGGTTATCAAAAAAGAGGTAATAGTTACATAACAAATATGGCTAACAAACAGACATACAGTCACTTAGCACAACCAATAAACATCAAAACAAACGACTATGCATCTCTACATTAGACAATTGCTAAAACTGATTTGAACAAAATACATCACTTGTAAGGTGCTGTAAAATCAGTCAAGAGAACAAATTACTATCCAACTCTAAATTTCAACAATTTTTGAAGCTATTTTGAACAAAATACATCATTCGTATGGAGCTGCAAGATCTACCATTTGATCATGTCCAAATGATTGTTGATCTTCATATTCACTTTATGGTCTCTTGGAATTGAAAACATAAACAAACAATTTGCAAAATAATATCAGAATAAAATCTTAACATTCCTGTTCTAAGGCTACCAAATAATAGGGATTGTGGTGATCGTGATTATCTATTGAACAAACTACAAGTTTTCTTGAAAAAGAAGACAACTTTGTTTTAATATAACAAACACCTTTTTTTTAATAGTGAATTTGGCTGTCATTAGGTGCATATACATTTTTCTGTTAATCAATTGCATACAAGTAATCTATATTTTGTTTACTCTTTGAGAACCTGTAGATTTGAAAATATTAAAATCTAGAAGATGATGGGGTGTGTGCAAGAAGTTGAGTCCACTTTTTGGCCAAAAAGTGGAAGTGTTTTTCTTGATTTTCAGAATTTGACACATTTGACCTTAAAATTTGAAGCACTTAAAGATGAATTCTTTAAAAAAGTCAGTAATCATAAAATGTAGTGCTCGGAGTCTAGTTTCCAAATATGTAACTTATTTCAATACCCAGATTGTGCAAATTGAGTTTTAATAGGCATTTCTAAAAACCACTATTTAAAAGTCATTTTTTTTTACCATACCATGCACGTGTACGACATCCATATTTTGATTCAAATTATTGTATTTTTCTAAATCCTTTTGGGAAAAGTTTTATGACTCACTGAAGCTTGTTCTTGATTTTTTTTGTAATTTTTTTTTGTTAAATTTTTATTAGGCAGATTTGTCATTTTGAAAAATCGTCGTGTATGATATACATAAGATGACCTAAACTTATCATTTTTTGTTTTTTTTTTTTAAATTGAAAAGAATTGTCTGAAGTTTGTTCTCGTGCAATTCATTTGTCAAAATGTTATGTTGATCAAAAGTTATTAAAATAGTAAAAAACCCTAATATTTAAAGTTTATGGACCAATTTTATTAGAAATTAATTGAAAAATAGAAAAAATAATCTAATTGCAAAACAAATTACATATTTAAAATCTGCATCGTTTCATCTAAAATGGGTTTTAATTTCGTCAGAAAATTCTGCAAAAAAGGTCATTAGCCATATGTCCAAAGTTAGTATTTTTCTTTGACATTGTTAGGACCTTCAACTTGCAGGTCAAACCAGGTTGAAGGCCTAGGTTTGGACTTCCAATGCTTTTTCTGAACCAAAAACCTAAGAAAAAACTTGACCACAAAGCAAAAAAAAAATCAAATTTTAAAAAGCAAGATCTTGATTATAAAACGGGATCTTGTCTTATAATCAGGATCTTGTTCCCTATTCTACAATATTTGGACTATTCTAAAGGAAATGGGATCTCGTTTCATAAATAGGATCTCATTTCCCGACCAACGACCCCCACATTTAATGTTGAAGAACAGGATCCCAATTTTTATAAGCGGGATCTCGTTTATAGTAAGTGGGAAATAGGATCCCATTTCTTTTATTTAAATATACTGCAAAAAATTACTATGAAGTCTACAACTTCACATGTACTGCCGAAAGCAGTAAAAGTAAATTATTTTTAATAAGCTATTGTATTTACAAGTGGTGAACTTGATTTTTAGTTGATTTTATCAAACGTGGCATCATCTACACCATTTTTGAAGTGAAATTATGTTATTTTTGTGCTTTTTTGGAGGAACAAAAGGTTTTCAATTTGCAATATGGATTGAATTTTTCAAAGGAGGCATGAAGAAAACAATTTTTAAAGTGGAATTGTGGTAGTTTTCTACTTGTTTTGAGGAACACAAGAGGAAGCATTTTGTCCTAACAGGGATTCAACTTCCAATTTGGATTGAATATTTTGAAGTATTTCACTATTAACATTCATTTGTGCTTGAGAATTTTATAATTATGGGAGATAAAGCTCATAATAAGAGAAGGAAGACATTGACTCCTCAAGAAGTTGAAGCAAATAGAAAAAAAGAGAGACAAAGAGAAAGAGAAAGAAGAATGAGAATGAAATCAATGAATGATGGTGGAACAACCAATTCAACAACTATTGAAGATGAAAACATTGAGGATACCATGGTTGTAGATGAAGCTAATTTGCAAGGAGTCAATTTGGAGAAGAATATGATTATACAAACAAGTCCTACTATGTCTTCAAATCCCTCTTTGAATGCTATGGAGAATGTTTCAATATGCACAAATCTAGGTACATCTTCAAATCCACATGTTAGTGAAATGGTAAATTTGTATGTAGAAGTTTTACAAGATGCTAGACTTAATAATGTTGACATTGACTATATTTAGAGAGATGAAACTTTTATAGAATTTGTTGAAAACAAAAAAGAAAAATATTTTGTTGTAAATGAAAATCAAAATAACCATTTTCTTGAAAATGAAAACAAAACCTATATTTTTGATGAAAATGAAAATGAAAACCGTTTTGTTGATGAAAATGAAAATGAAAACCGTTTTGTTGATGAAAATGAAGATGAAAATGTAAATAAAAATGAAGATGAAAATTTAGAATGTGATGTTGAATTTAATGAAAATACTTTTTTAAAAACTGGAAGTGGTGTTTTCGATAATCTTCCTAGTCAAATTTCTTGGAGGCAAATAAGAACACATGTGAATAGAATATACACCAAATTATTTTATCGTAAAAAAATTGCATTTCAATTTCAACTAATAATGTAATTGATGAGAATACAAAAAATGAGGAAAGTAATGAAAAGGTTAGGCTTTTATGTTAAACCAAAAAGAAAAGATTAATCATTAAAACATGTTATGTCTACTATTGCTAGTGCCATTCAATCTATTAGAAAAAATAGTCAATCTAAATATAAAAACGCAACAAGAAGAGCTATAACTACTGCTATAGTTAATAAAGCAACTTTGAATAAAAGAATGGTAAGCAATATTAGTGAAGTTTAAAAATACATCCTAAAACATTACTAAGAGCGGAAAAAAGAAGAGAAATTATAGAAAATGATCCTATCAATCAATGTTGGAATTTTAGTGGATGACTACCGAGGTCTGATATAAAATTGAATAAATTAAATCTTTGATCGAAAAATATTGGCATGATAATACTAGGGTTTCATCTAATGCTAGAGATGTTTTAAAATTAAGGGTGGGGTCCAAAGTTCGCGATCCTCACCCAAAGCACCTATTAGATACAACACAAACTGAATTTTATAGAAACTTTTGTAGCAATTCAGTGTTACCTGGTAATATTAAAATAAGTCAAAGGTCTTTTGAAAAATGTAAACCCTAGTATGTAAAAATTAATAAGCAACGAATATCTTGTTGTTGTAAAATACATGTTCAATTTTGTTATTTTTTATAATATTTTTTGATATATACGTTGTACCTTACATACTAACATGATTATACAGGATTGTGGTATTGATATGCCACTTGAAGCAATAAGAGATTTTATTTCAGGTTTGTTATGTGAACAATCTAATGATAAATTATTTTATTTAAATTCTTATATTTCTAGACAATTCATTAATTGTGGAAATCTTTCATTTTTAAGAATTTGTTTGCATGAAAGTGTTGATCATGATTTTGGACAACAATTAGTAGATGTCAAAAGAATTAGGAATGTTCACTATTCTTTAAAAGATGGAAAATAGGAAAGCGTTGTGATTTAGTTACATAAAAAGTTAGTGTGCATCCATTTATGAGTGAATTTAAGAATAAAATTGTACCAAAATATGTCATGCACTTTGAACATGCTCGATGGCTTGATGGTCAATTTCGCACATGTAGAAACACATTTCCAATTGGTACTATACTTTTAGTGGTTGATTTTGTAGAGAATTATACTCCCGCTCTGCAAGAGGAAATTCAATCTCAATATTATACTTCAGTGCAAGTAGCTATGTTTGTCCATATTGTTTATAGACATGCAAATGATAACACTAAGGATGATAGAAAAGTTTTGAGGGAGTATCATTTTTATTTGAGTGACAATCGGTTACACTCATAAGAGTTTGTTCAATATTGTTTTAGTATATTTTATAGAAATTTAAGAGAAAGAGGAATCCAAATGAAAGAACACCTCATATGGTCAGATAATTGTACGGGGTAGTTCAAAGATGCTAGAATGTTCTATTGGTTAAGTAGGGTTCACAAGGAACTTAATGTCTAGCATATATGAAGTTTTTTTGAAGCTGGGCATGGTAAAGGCGAACATGATGGAGCTGGTGTGTGTGTCAAAAGAATTCTTGCTAGAGAACAATTAAAATTTGAGGATTTAGTAAAATTTAAAGATGCACGTGAGATTGTGGATTGGTGTAATAGAAGATTATCTGCACCTAGTTCGAGTGATTACTCTACAATTCATTGATTCTTTTGGTTGGTAGAAGAAGAGAACATTGTATTTAGAGTTGATTGTGAGACAATTAGTGGATCTACTAAATGGCATTCATTTAGGAATGCGACAACAAGCACATGGACTATTTAGACAAGGGAGCTTGCATGTTTTTTCCAGTTTTGTATCTTAGGAGATTGGGAAGCTTGCGAAAATACATAATGGGTTGAAAAATGGAAGCAAAGATCATTGACACTTGTAGAAACACAATCAATATGAAAGAACTATTGAAGAAAATGATCAATTGTTTTCATCTAAAGATTATGACCGTGTTTCAAACCTTGAACAAGAAGGTAATTTTAATTCAATTTATTTAATTTTATTTCACTTTATTAAGTTATTTTGTAATACTAAATTATTTATATGGATATGCACAAGTTATTAAATCGAATTTTGTTGGCAGGACATGTGTAGTTATTTCACCTGAGGGGAATGAAGAGCAAACAAAATATTGGTTGGCTCGTTGTGCGAAAACTAAACATAAGTTTATAACACCTTGAGAAGATGATGATGGATTTCATTATCCAACAGGTACGGTGATCCCCTTAAAATACCTCCTTAAGCAAATTTTGATAACAAGTTTTAGATCCCCTTAATCAAATTTTTAGAACAAGTCTTTGATCCCCTTAAGAAAATTTTGAGAACTTATTTGATGATGGTTTTTGAACATGTTTTCCAATAGGATTGGTGGTGGTTGTTGGCACTTGGCTATGAAAATACTTGAGAAGAAAGAATGGTCTACACATTCGAAGACTATGAAACACATAAAAAGATTATGCATTATTCACATTTGGTGGTGGCAACAAATATAAAACTAGAGTGGTATCGTGGAAGACCTTCAAAAAAATTGCTATGGTCAATTTCTATGGAAGAGCATGAGGCAATCATAGATGCATTGCAAAAAAGAGAGGATGCAGATGGTACAATGGAATAAGTAAATACAGGTAAATATAGTTTTAGTTTTATTTTTTCCTTTTAAATACATTAAATACATGTTTTGACATTGGTCAAGTGTGTTATTAGTTGAAATTGATTTAAATTGTCCTTTTATACATCCTTAAGGAATAATCACAAAAAGGATCTAATCCATGCATATTCAACCTAGACAACATGGAATACTTGGTAAAAACAGGTAATTATTAGTTAAATTATATTTAAATACATGTTTTGATTACATATTGATATTTCTTGGACATTAATAGTTAAAATTTATTTATTGTCATTTTTTGTATCCTAAAGCCATCATTGCATTTATCTCATACTTTGAAACAAAAAGGAGAGGATGCCTGGATTCAACCTATAGACATGTGTGGAATACTTTTAAATGTAGGTACTTGAGTTCTGTACATATAGATAGTTTTATATAAATTGGAATATGTATGTTTTGATGATTTCATTGATATTGCCTGTACCTTTTTGATATCAGGTGGTGTGAAGACCTACTACATTCTAGCCATGAGTTTGAGATGTTCTTGAGATGGCATATCCAAATTTTGTAAACATTATTTTGAGATGACATATATGTACATACATACTTACAAAATTAAACATACTCTATGTACTTTTATGTATCAAATCAATATTCTATATATTTTGTTTCTTAAATGTGCATGTATTCCTACTTTGAAACTTTATGTCTACGTGCATAATCACTAAATATCATGCATACATTATTGTTAAATCAATTATATCCTTAAGATGTATTATGACCCCTTAATACATCCGCTTAATAAATTCTATTATGACCCCTTAAGACACCCCCTTAAGACCCCTTAAGACATCCCCTTTAGGCATATTATGACCCCTTAAGACATGCCCTTAAGACGTTCTATTATGACCCTTTTAGACATCCCCTTAAGATGTTCTATTATGACCCCTTTAGACATCCCCTTAAGACCCCTTAAGACATCCCCTTAACATGTTCTATTATGACCCCTTTAGACATCCCCTTAAGACCCCTTAAGTCATCCCCTTAAGACGTATTATAACCCCTTAAGACGTTCTATTATGATCCCTTTAGACACCCCCTTAAGACGTCATTATTTGTTTTGACAACTTATAAATTAGTGTTAGATGTTATTATTTATAGTATTTATTAATGCTTTTATTATCTTCTATGGTATTGTTTATTTCTTAAAATTTTATCCTTTCTGGTATATAAATAGATTGCTTTTGTGTGTAAATTATGATTTATTTACTGATTATTGATTGACGTGAATTGAATAAGTTCATTGAGTAATTATCGTTATTTATTGAATGCAAATATCATGTATATCATGTATGAAATCACTAAATTTGCAAAGTATAAATATTAAAATGTCCTATATTAATCCATGTATGAGATCACTAAATTTCACATTAATGTCCTATATTATTGTCTTGACTATGAACATAAAATGCATAAATGTACATGTGTACATTAAAATTTCAAACAATAATAAAGTCCATAATTTATGTAACATATTAAGTGCATGAAACCAATATATTAAGCGCATGAAGTAAAGTCCAACATAGTACATGAGAAACAAGAAATATAGTCCATGAAATAAACAAATATAACACATAAAATCACATGTTTTGTAGGTCATGTACTATCTCTATAATCAAGAGACCTCTTCACACCATGCGGACTATGTGGATGACCTGAAACACTCTGTATAAGAGAAATATGAAATCAGATGTAAGACAATAAAAAATGATTTAATGACAATTTAATTTATAATCCATCATAAAATTAAATTACCATCATATCTACGTCTAGATGCTCTGGCACACCTAAAGCAACCTCTAAATTCTCTAAATCAATCTACATAAATAAGACGAAGAAATTAAAAATTAGATGTACAACTCTACAATTATTATTTTTTAATTCAATTTAATTTATAATTTATCATATTTTAATTGTACCATATTTCGAGGTTGTGCACTAGGCTCTTCTCCAAGACCTGTCTGTACATGCTCAACTACAAGATGTGTCTCATGCTATAAATGAAAAAGAATATGTAAAAATATCATATTATATATATATTCAATTTAAAATTTATAATTGACTTTAAATATAATAAAATAAATAAATTACCATTTGATCTGGAACCTGCTCTACATGTCCTCCTGGTGGTGTAACTATATATATATATTCAAGTTTGCACATTTTGTGTAGAAATTTTTGTAAACAACCTGGAAATTAGTGGCCTCATGAGTAACTAGAACATCAAATGTTTTCCCAATGCCCATTCTTATTGTGGTATCAACCTAGACATACATGTACATAGGCATTTAACACTTATAATATTTACAAGTGTACATGCATGTGTTTCATATATCTAGTGAATTCAAAACTGATAAAATTGTAACTATACTAATGTAAACTTTAAACAATTTTACAATATGAATGTACCTGCCCCTGATCTATGACGCCTGATAGTGGAGGAGTGCTTGACAATCCCTCAGGAGGAATCGATGTGGATGCTGATTGACTCACCTAAACCAACATAAATATTTGAAACATATATGTGATTCAATTATAAATTTAAAACTCAAGTTAAATAATTTATGATTTCATATATAATTTTAAAAATTGAAATCAAAATACCCCATAAGGGTTGCCGAGTATGACCGGTGTCGATGTATGTACTCGTGGAACAGATGATTGCCCTTGCATCATTAGTGTCATCTGTACACCAAACAATTTGATTGTTAAAATGTATTGTGAACTTTTCTTTGATATATACAACCATCAAAATTCTTATAAAATGAACGTACATCTAGATGCATATTTATACCTGTGTCGCAGTGTCCTCAGGGTGATGGTCTGCTATGAGGAACTCTACAAATGAATTGATGTGACTAGATGGACCACCAGAATCTCCCCGACCACTTGAACTAGGTGTGACCTGATTAGGTCCATAGCATACTTGATGACAAGTAGTACATATATGGGGGACATGCCTCAAAACTCCTAGAGTGGTACTCAGACTAGCTCCATAAAAAAATCCTCCATCATCATCATTGTCTCTATGCTCCCCACTCGCTATTGTAGAAGCATGATGATCAAGGTCTCTTGCGAGTGTACTAAGGGAACCTAATGTTGAGACCAGAGCTTGATGATGTATAGGTGTAGGAATGGGAGGACCAGGAGCAACAACAAGGGGTTGTGCATGCACGGGGCATTGGGGATCAACCCTTGCCCCTAATCTTTGTTGTAGCATGCCACCACCAACACCCTAAAATGATCTAAAATCAAAATAATTGGGTTTTTTCCCCAAAACAAACTCTACATACAATTTTCTCAAAAAATACAATGGGCACTCCCAATTAGCATGTGGGGGACTATCAAAAACCATATACCATTGATCCCAAAAATGTGCACTCATCTGTAGATGTATGCACCACCTCAGGGATATTCTAGATTTGTTGGGTGGAATGGGATGTATCCACTCCAAAATGTCTTGATAAACCTCCACTATGTTTCTTCTTGATCAAATTGTCCCTAATTGAACTCCTCGGTATACACAACTGATTTCCTTTGAATAACATATCTTCTTGTTCAATAAAATAGTCTATCCACTAAATTTAATTTTTTCACTACTGGTTCTTTACATTCTCTCCATGCTTCTCCAAAATATACACCATTTTCATACATGTGCTTCAACTCTTCAAATCCCAATACTTGTACTCTCATCTTTGTCAACAAATTCCTTCTTCTACTCAACGCATCTGCAACTTTGTTTGACTTGCCACTCCTATGGTTCAACACAAATGTATAACTCTGCAATAACTCAACCCATCTCATATGTCTCTAATTCAACTTCCCTTCATTGTTCAAATACTTCAAAGCTTGATGATCTCTATACAACAAAAACTCCTTAGGAAACAAGAAATGTCTCCACTTCTTCAAAGCTTGAATAATGGCATAGAATTCCTAATCATAAACATAGTATCTTCTTTTGGCATCATTCAACTTCTCACTGAAATAAGCTATGGGTCTTCCTTCTTGACTCAACACTACTCCAATTGCATTTCCACTTGCATCACAATCCACTTGAAATACCTTCTCAAAATCTGGTAATGATAATACTAGTGCTCTATCACCTTTTTCTTTAATAATTCAAAACTCTTTTGTGCTCTAGACATCCACTTGAAATCATTTTTATCTCCTCTCATTGTCTCTATCATATGGTTATAAATTCTAGATATTGAAATTTTTGATAAAATTCTGGTAGAAACTTGCTAGTTCATGGAATGATCTTACTTCTCCAATGTTTACTAGTGTAGGCTAATCTAAAATTTCTCACTTTGTCTGGATCCATCTTCAATCCTTCAACAAAAATAAAAAAAATCCAAATACAGTAACTATATTCTCATGAAACTACATTTCTTGATATTTATCAACAACTTCTCTTCTCTCAACCATTGTAATACTTGTTGGATGTGCCCCAAATGTTCCTCTCTAGTGTCACTGAAAATCAAAATATCATCCAAGTAAACAATGACAAACTTACCCAAGAATTTCTTCAATACCTCATTTATCAATCTCATGAAATTTCTTAACACATTAGTTAATCCAAAAGGCATCACCAACCATTTATAAAATCATTCATTTGTCTTAAATGCAATATTCCATTCATCTCCTTCTCTGATTATGATTTGATGATATCTACTCTTGAGGTTAATCTTTGTAAAATATTTTGCTCCACTCAAAAATTTCATGATATCATCCATCCTTGGCAATGGAAATCTATACTTGACAATGATATTATTGATTTCTCTTGAATCTATACACATTCTCCACTCTCCATATTTCTTAGGTGTAAGTAGAGTAGGTACCACACATAGGCTCATACTCTCTCTGATCAAGCCTTTCCTCAACAACTCTTGTATAAGTCAATTCAATTTTGCATTTTCTATTGGTGTCATTCTATGTGTTGCTTTATTTGGAAAACTTGCTTCCAATATTAGATCTATCTGATGACTAATACTTTAGACATTTGATAAACCATCTGGTACATTATCTAAAATGATGTCCTTATACTCGGTCAACATCTCTACAACTTCTTCACTTTCTCTGGTGGGATTCTCTATCTTCGCACCATTGGTTTTCTTTGGAATCAATGCAAAACACATATTCTCATGCCTCGGTCCATCAAGAAATTTCCTTCCATCTACCAAACATAGTGTGGTGGTGCCACAACATTCAATCTTCTCCTCTTCCTCCAAAGAATCAACTTGATTCTTCTTCCATTTGATGTCACAATATAAGTATTCCTTCTTCCATCATGAATTACTTTCTTATCATATTTCCATGGTCTTCCTAATAGTAAATGGCATGCATCCATAGGCATAATATCAAACAAGACTTCATTCCTATATGATCCAATATGAAACTTCACCAAGCATTGTTCCTTCACCTATATCTTATGTTCATCTTGAATCCATGCTATCCTATAAAGGTTTGGTTGATGTTTCAATCTCTTTAAATTTAATTTGGTTACCATCTCCTCTAAAACTAGATTATCAGTGCTACCACTATCAATGATAACTTTACATACCTTTCCTTCAGACTTACATCTAGTTTTGAATAAAATTTTCCTCTATAGTGGTTCCTCAATTACTTCTTCATACATTAAAGCTTTTCTCATCACCAATAAATCACCTTTCTCAGGTTTTCCACATGAATTATGGGATCCAACATGTTCTTCCTCCACATGTGTTGTTTTTCTGGCATGATCAAGTTTCTTTCTAACACTCCCTTGATGACACTCAAATGGTCTATGTCCTTTTCCTCCACACTTGAAATAGGCTCCTCTGAATGGTCTTCTTTTATATCTTCCTTCATCTCTCTAGTATCCATCACTAAG
This sequence comes from Sequoia sempervirens, assembly GCA_007258455.2. Lineage (NCBI taxonomy): Eukaryota > Viridiplantae > Streptophyta > Pinopsida > Cupressales > Cupressaceae > Sequoia > Sequoia sempervirens. The sequence goes on from VDFB02140601.1 coordinate 14,863, forward strand.
GTAAGAATTATGACATCCTCTATTAATATGGTAAAATATCTTGTCCTCTCTTCCTCTGTAGTATGGTTTAGCATCCTTTTCTTCACCCCAGTAGGGTTTTTCATCTTTGTTCTGCTTTGTATAGGGTCTTATTTCTCTAGATGGTGGTCCAATTTTTCTAAATCTTCCTCTTTCACTTCTCTATCTTTGTTCAAACTTCTTGTTCAATTTCTCTTCCAGTTTTAATATAAACTAGTATGCTTCTTTGATAGATGTCATTTTCACCAGGCTCAACTCTTCTTGAATGTTTGTTCTCAGTCCATTGATATATTTGGCAACCTTTTCTTTGCTTTCTTCACTATGACCGATTTTGATTATAATCTTGTAGAATTCTTTAGTATAATCCTTTACAAATCTTTCTTTTTGTCTCAGGTTCTACAATCTCTTCAACAATTCAAGTTCATAGTCGGTTGGTATGAATTGATTCTTCAAATTTGTCAACATTCTATCCCATTTGATGGTTATTTCTTTGCCTTTTGTATTTCTATCCAACTGGACTAATTTCCACCATAATGCAACATGACCTCTCAGCTTTTTTTTTGAAAATTTAACTCTTTTCGGATCTTCAATTTGCTCATATTCAAAGTATTCCTCCATTTCATTAATCCAATCAATCAACTATTTAGGATTCAAATTTCTTGTATAATTTTGAATTTCAACTCTAGGTTGCTTTCCAATTTTTGAAATAACCTTCAACATCTTTACTTGATTTGATTCTTCTTCTTCATCTAGGGTTTCTTCATTTTGATTTATATGTTCTACTTCATCATCACTTTCATCATTCTACCTAGGGTTTAGGCCTCGCCTTCGATCTTCTTCAACAACATCTAACCTAACTCGTATCTTGCACATCATCTCTAGCATTTAATCCATTCTTCTAGTGATATTCTCCATAGAAGATGCTCTCCTTGGTGGCATTTCTCCCCTCAAATCGATGCAACTACCTCAATTCGGTGATCTAGCTACAAGGGTTTCAATTACCTCACAATTGACGACTGGTTGAAAATAATTACAGTCTACATTTGGTTGGCGACATGTTCACCTCAAGGACTTCCTTCAAGAATCAAAGATAACTCTAATACCACTTAGTGCATTCATGGTAGGAGGGTCCCAAAAGGAATAGTCCAGACCGTGCAACAATGAGTCAACACAGTGGAAATAACACATAGTGGAAAGCACAAATATCCAGGGCTCTAAGGCCTTTCCTTAAAGGCTTACAACATACCACTGGCCAACAAGTCTTATTACATGCCCTCGAAGAGTTTATGTGAAAATATAATGAATCTATCTAATGATGAACTACTAACTGATGATTAACTAATTTCTAATAAATTAAAATGCTTATAAATATTCTCCTCAAGCTCCAAGATAGATCCACATTGGTGACAAGGTTTAATAACCCGCTGAATGATTAAACATGAGGTCAGCCACAAAGTATGAATATATATCTCCATGAATGAAGTTGTAAATTGTAGATCTCCACAATAGGTCCAAAATGAACCCATGATGATTTTATGGTGTCCCATTAGGCTTTTCACAATCAGGAATAGGTCTGCACTAAGAATTTTGGATTAGGTTAGCCTTTAATGCTTTGACCAATAACATAGTGAAATTAGGAGAGCGATAACTTCCAATAGGAAAATGCAAATGATTTGAAATTTTATATGTAGTAGATGTCAATGTGTAGATGCTATATCTTGCTCTGTGAGCTCAGAAACAATGATTTGTAGTAAAATGTGGAATGAACTAGTGAAACTACTACTGAATGCAATGCAAGAAATTTTTTTGGTTGATACAGGATTGCTTTACAGCTAGGGATGCTCCTACATCAAAGAATCTACTCATACAAAGGCTTAACAACCATGAAGATGATTCATCTTACAAATTGACAACTAGGCTTTCATACCAAAATAAAATAAATTTACAAAAATATAAACTATTTATAAATAATCCTCATGTGAGAAAAATGTGTAAAATAAGCATTCATAATCCACTATGAAAAAGATAGCACACATACCATAGGTTAACACTAGACACACACTTTAGTAAAACCTCTCAAGGGGAAAACCCAGCCTCCAAAAGTACCCACACAAATCAATATATTATCTCAAAGAATAAGATTACATACACTTGAAGGTTATCCATGCAAGCTTTTGAAGCATCAAGTGCCCTTGTTGCATTCCTCCATGCAAACAAATAAATGAGAACGATTTAGCAACACATCCATGTCCATGCTTCCTCTACTGACATATGCAACCTAAAAGAGATACTCACTACAACATTAGCCAAAAGTCAAAGGTTATATAATCCAACCTCAAAAACTATTTATGTGTTTGATTTTATAGAAACAAAGTTTGCATAAAACCACCAAGTGGTACTACGTAAACCACATTCCTTAAAACTACGAGCTCACTAAACCATGATACCAAATTAAATATTTGGTCATAATTTTTCCTAATAGTAAATATTTTCCTAATGTGATACTCACATTAAATATTTATCTCAATGTCTCATATGACATAAATTTTTCATAGTATTCACATCTCTAAAAAGTACCACATTTAAATAATATTTTTACATTATGAAAATAATTATTTTTATTATGTAATATATTTACAACACACCTTACCAAACACAAATAAGAGATGTGAATCTATAACGCTTTTTACAAAGAGTGGAGCTGACTCATCTACAAATTTAGCTAAAATTAAATTGTATTGCTACTAGAAAATAATTTATGTAAGATATGGCTTCACTCAACCATTGAATATTTCTAGAGGCATGCAAGGGGTGATGAAATTCCAACTTGAGGAAATATTTTGATATTACCTTTGTGTTATATAAATGGCGCGCTCATAAAAAATAGGTATAATAAATTCTTTGCAATTGGCATTAATATAAACTAGCTATAAATTGCTTTGAGTAATTAATAATTTCCTTTAGGTGGACTTTACTAGATTAACAATTAAAAAATAAGGTTAATAAACATTCCTTCTATAATTATGAAATAATATAATATCTTGAGAACATTATATATACCACTATATAAATCTTTGAAACATCATAAAAATGAGTGCAACTAGTTCCTCTTTTAAGTAATTTTAAATTCCATCTGAATGCAATTTGGATGTGGAATTAATTTTATTAGAATTTAATCATTTGAAATTTTTTAATTAATGATAGGCCATGCTATGGATGTTTGTTTGTTGCTAAAACTATGTTATTTTATGGAATGAGTATCTGATCATTAATATTTAAATGATTTGATTAAATATGATTTTATGATATTATTGAAAATATGGTGTGCACTTATCATGTTTTATAGTAATAACGGGGGAGTCATATGTAGTATCAAAAAAATTATAATGTGAATCATCGTAAGCATGTTAAAAGAATGTGTATCATAAGAAAAATTATAAAAAGAGAGATTCATTAACCACATCATAAGAAGATAAAGAACTATCACTAGGATAATATCTAGATATATCATCAATATACCTTGATAAAAAAACATAGAAGAAGGAATAACAATCATGTGTGGAGGTGGGATATTTGTATCAACATCACTAGAATTGTCATGGAAAGTTAAAACAAAAATGGAAAATTTAGGTGAGAAAGGAAGTCAAATATGAAATTTAGAAAGGATAGAATCACTAATCATGTCAAATTTATATGAATGGAGATCCCCAGATGAATCATGAGAGGCTAGTGTAAAACTTGTATCATCAATATAGAAATGAGAGGTGTTCAAAGCTAATATGGCATCATGCTCATGCACATGGACACATCACTAATAAGAAGAGTAGAAGCAACATGAGTCTCATGGACAAGTGAGGTATCGAAGATACAAATATAAGTACCAAGAAGGACTATGAAGGATGAAAAACCACACACATGATGAAATGACAGCTCTATAGATGAAATGCTTCCATCTATTAGATATAAAGACATAAATAACAAGGATGGAGGAATCATAAGTAATAAAGAATAGAAAAATATTAATTTATATAGTAAATGCATGGATAGTTCAACTAAGGCTAATGGACTATGAATATCCATGAAAAATATGTATCAATTATGGATAAATAAGAGTGGGTGGGTAGGGATAAATGTTAAAGTGAGTGATAAAAGAAAAATTATATTAGATCTAAAACCCTAAGAAGAATAATAGTATATCCCTTTGAGTTCAACCCTAAAGGATGTAAGAGTTGATAGGTTCACAAAAATGTTTCAAGGAAAAATAACATTTCCCCAAGGTTAATCTAGGTCAATTCAACATAAATTAACCTAGATTAATTAGTCATTAAAAATGGTAATTACAATACTTAATGTGAAGGGTTTTAAGATTCTTATCTCTAGTATCCATGTAGGTGAATGCATACATATGGTATTACATGGAAATCTATCTACTTTATGGTTAGAAATGGATCTTCTTTGTTCATAAAAAGACTTAGAATCACAATAGATCTAGGCAACTCTAGAAAAGGGTCAACTATGCAACTCTAAGTCAACTATGTGTGCATGTGGATATGATTTGTGACCCCCGTAGATCTTATATGAGTAATTTCACACTTATGCTTTATGATTTATGAAATTTTCCACCTTGCATTGATTGTTAAGGATTGGTGATATTTTAAAATACCATTGGTAGATTATTGAACTAAAAAGGTTGTGTTTTCTTAGGTTAGCTCCCTTGATTAGAATAATTTTATAGTTGTGAAAATGATCAAGACAACACTCTTCAATCATGCAAATGATCTAGAATGATGATGCAAATTTTTAATTCCTTTTAGTGCTCCAAATTGAAAGATTCTTAGAATGATTCCATTTTTAATGCATATGATTGTTAATGATTTACATATGATAACTAAATGAACATTGAATGCCTTCAAACACCAAAATATAACAGTAAATCATGTCACTTATCAAATTGATACATGACACAAATGAAATGGATGAGAATTAAAAAAAAAATGATTTTTTTGAATTTCAAAGATCAATTTCACACAATGTGGGATTGATCCACACAGTATGATTGAACTAAGTCAAAAAAATAGATAACATCAAAGTGGAGAATGAATATTTAAAAAAATATGATAAATGCCAAATTGATAAGAATATATATAGATACAAATAATATAGTATCAAATATATAGAAAATAAATCCAAATTTATATGGTGTTGAATGGAGATCCATCTATCACATGGTAAAAAATGAATATTCTTTGTTTGGAAAATACCTCAAAATAATAATAGTTTGAAAAATCTATAAAGGGTCAAATATGTGACTTTAGGTTACTTCCATGCACACAATTATATCTTGTGACCCTTCTAGATTTGATAGTAAAAAAAATGCACACATATACTTTTTATTTGTCAAATTTCCTACATTACATTGGTTGTCAATATTTAAAACACAATTGGGAGATAGTCAAATTACAAGTTTTGTGTTCTCCACAATTGACTTCCTTGATTAAACTAATTTTTTAGATGTGAAAACAATCAAATAAAACACTCTTCAATCGTGTAAATGTTCTAGAATGATGTAAAATTAATTTCCTTTTAGTGCTCCAAATAAAATGATGATGTATCTTGATAATGATTATGAATGATGGAAAGTTACATGCATGATAAAACAACACCTCCATAGAGGAAATACTTCCATCTATAGGATGAAAGGACAACACTATAAAGGTTTGGGAAATAATAAATATCATAGAATAAAAACATATTAAGATCTCTAATATGTGCATGGATAGAAGCTAAGGACAATGAAATTTGGATATCCATAAAAAAAATACATATCAATTATGGGTAAACAAGAGTGGATAGATAGGGAGAAATATAAGTTCAAAATCTAATAAATATGAAAGTGAATGATAAAAAGAAAGAAAAAAAGAATAAACCCCACAAGGAATAATGATATAGCCTTTTAAGGTCAAACTCTAAATCATGCAAGAGTAGATTGGCTTAAAAAAATATAAGGAAAAATAACACTTCCCTAATCTTACTAGGTCAATTCAACATGAATCAACTTAGATTAATTAAAGTGGTCATTAAAACATTAAATGTGAAAGTTTTTAAGATACTTAGCTTTAGGACCCACATAAGTGAATGAATACAAATGGTGTTACATAGAGATCTATCTACCTTAGGGTTAGAAATGGATCTTCTTTGTTTCTAAAAGGTCTTAGAATCATACTAGTTAGGGAACTCTAGAAAGGGTCAATTATGCAACTCTAAGTCACTTATGTGCATGTGGATCTACACTGTGACCCTTGCAGATCTTATATGAGTAATTGCACACTTATGCTCTATGATTTACCAAAGTTTCTAGCTTGCATTGATTGTTAAGAATTGATGATATTTAAGAATGCCATTGGGAGATTATTGAACTGCAAGGTTGTGTTCTCTTAAGTCATCTCCCTTGACTAGACTAATTTCATAGTTGCTAAAATGATCAAGACAACACTCTTCAATCATGCAAATGCTCTAGAATGATGATGTAGATTTTAATTCTTTTTAGTGCTCCAAATCAAAAGATTCTTAGAATGATCCTTTTAATGTGTAAGATTGTTAATGATTTACATATGATAAATGAACAAACATTGAATGCCTTCAAATACCAAAATATAACAATAAATCACATGAATCACTTATCAAGTTGACACATGACACAAATGAAATAGATGAAAATCAACAAAATTTAAAATTGTTTTTTTTTTTTAAATTTCAAAGATCAATTTCACACAATATGAAATTAATCCTACATTGTATGATGGAACTAAGACAAAAAAAAGAGAATATCAAACTGAAGAATGAATATCTGAAAAAATAAAAATAAATAATAAATGTCAAATTTATAAGAATTCAAATATATAAAAACAATAAATAAAAAATAATAGTTTTATTAAGTCACTTCATCAAAATATATCCAAAACTGAATGAGGATCGATACGAGTATCTAAATTTCATTATTACACTCGCACATAAAACAAATATAAAATAAAAAAATAAGAGAATAAAAAAGTTGATCGGCCTTACAGAGGAGGACAAATCAATTCAAACAAATTGAATCTGAAGTTGCTGTTTTTTCCACCGAATTTTTGCAGGCAAGTTAAACATTTTTTCCTTAGGAATTCGTGTTTGGCGTGCAAATCAGAGAAATTGATGTTATTTAAGCGTGCAATCTCTTGATCATCTGGTACAATTCAGAGAGACATGGGAAGAAAAGAAGTAGGTGTTAAGTTTGTTGTTAGGGTTTTCGTAGTGGTAATTATAATGGCAATGTTTGTAGCAGGGAAGACGGGTGGGCAAGTTACGATGGTGTTTGGGGAAGATGATAACGGCGCGCCACCAGAGTGCCACATCGGTTATGTGCCTTGCGTGAGAAACGAGGACTGTAGGCTTGGTAACCTCGGTGTTTGCTGCAACGTTGACCAGAATTGGTGCGGGACTCATGTTGGCTACTGCGCGGACCCTTCTGCCTGTCACTAAAGCTATGTTGCTGTTCACCACTATTATGAATAATACGGCTATACTCAATGCCTTTGAGTGAAGCCAGGTTTAACTTGTTTTCTTTTTCTTGTTTTCTTGTTTTACTTATATTTGCTGCAACGTTGAGCAGAATTGGTGCGGGATTCCTGTTGGCTTCTGCGCGGACCCTTCTGCCTGTCACCATTAAACCAGCGTTGCTTAAATTGTTGTCCATTAATGCAGTTATACTCAATACATTTGTGTGAAGCCAGGCTAAACATATTTTCTAAATAAAAGCTTTTCTTTTTCTCGTTTTGGAAAAATAATTAATAGAGATGAACTTTAAAAGGATTAGTGTATATGATTTTGGAAAAAAATATGGTAAAGATATTTTAAATATATTTATTTTTAATATGCGAAAGATAATTTTAGAGATGTTTATATTTAATTTGTAATATAGATTAGATAGATTCATCAAGATTGATCTTCATGTCTTATAGATGGAAGCATTTAAGATATAGATGTTAGTTTATTACGTAATAACTTTTCAAGTTTGTTATACCTATGTATATATAACACTTTCATCACCTATAATGGAACATAATGAAGGGTTGACTTGTGAATGGTTCACTGCTATTGTAGTTGCACCTCTAGGTGTAAATAAGGTATATATTTTATTTTAGAAAAAAAAAAAGACTTCATAGCCTATTTAATAATCTATTGTATTTTCACATCTAGACTAAATACGATCTAAATATTATTTAAAAAAGAAAATTAATTTATTCTTGTTTAAAAAGTGGGTGGTATGGCATCACATTACAAGGGCAACTACAATTTATGCCCTAGGCAAAAAAATGTTATATTTATGTATATATAACACTTTCATCACCTGTAATTGAACATAATGAAGGGTTGACTT
>VDFB02140602.1:0-24595 GCA_007258455.2 Sequoia sempervirens
ACCTCTCTTTTCCTCTCTTTGTCTCTGTCTATCTCTATCTAGACATGTCTCCCTCTCTCTATCCATCCATCCATATCTCCCTTTATCTATTTTCCTAATTGTTCGGCGTACCCCATTGCACACCTAAAATGTGTCAGAACCCTGGTGGTTCCCTGATTTAGACTCTGATTTGTTTTGAATTGTTTTTGCAATTTTTCGGTTTTTTGTGTTTTTTTGAGGTTTTTCACAGGCAAAATAGAAAATGCGATTTCTCTTGAAATTGATAAAAAATCATATAAAATTCATACTAACTCAGAATTGTATAGAATTTGCTCAAAATGGAAGGCGTTCCTTTATTTCAACTTATTCCAGAACATACAATATAAGAATCTGAACATATAAGCAATATTTGGAATTTTTATTAGATAAAAACCTGGAATTTAAAATGGCGGCTGCAGCAGGACAGAAAAGTACGGCCAGAATTAATGGAGGGAAACTCAAGCTCAAAACCCGATGCAAAAGTCTTCAATGATCACTGCGCCCATATTCCATTCACCAGTAACTGAAGATAAGAGACGTTTCTCCTGAGACAAGAAAGTACGGCCTTGCTGGTACGGCCAAGTACAGCAATAACTGATATGTACGGCTTCATTATATTATATTGTTTGAGCTTTTACAGAGTCAGAAACTGAACACAGGAAACAATACTGGAAAATTTATTGAAAAAACCTGGTTTTCTTGAAATGGCGGCTGCAGCAATAATAAGAAAGTACGGCCAGAATTAATAGAGGAATCCCGAGCTCAAATCCCAATGCAAAGGTCTCCAGTAATCACTGCGCCCATATTCCATTCACCAGTAACTGAAGATAAGAGACGTTTCTCCTGAGACAAGAAAGTACGGCCTTGCTGGTACGGCCAAGTACAGCAATAACTGATATGTACGGCTTCTTGAAATTCGTGCCAAAACAATGATGGATGATGATGGATGAAGTCGCCTCTGAAAGGTGTAAATATCTCTGCTGAACTCGATGAATCTCTGTCTGATTAACTGATTATGCTCAATCTGTGACTTCTGGATGAAATCACCAAGTGCAATCTTCAGCTGGTATCTCACAGCCTCAGTATGCCTGATCTCTGAAGAGGTTACGTTCTCCAGAAACGATGTCTGCCAGAAACCCTAGGGTTTGCAAACTCCAAAGCTCAGATGCTCAGTAGACAAAATTGAATAATAAACTTGATAGTTCGATTTTGCCTTGGGAAGAACAATATATTCTTCTTTGAAAAGTTCGACCTAATTCTCCATTAAAATAATCATTTAAATTAATGATTTAATTTTCACTTTGGACTTAGGAGAATTTATTTAATTATTGGCGTCCCTTTTTAATGAGCATTAAATACTCATTAAATCACATTTTAATAATATAATATAAAGTATAATTAAATACTTTATAACTTAGCCAAATAATTAAATATTTTAATATTTCAATAAAGTGACTTTATAATAAAGTCAAATTATTAAATATTTAATAACTCAGTAATTACTCCTTATTTCTCTGTCAAATCAAACAATTACTGAACCGGGTCGAATCTGAGCTAAATCACTGCACCAGGTGCCCTGCCCGAAATAGCAGCTTCCGTCTGACCAAACTTTCTAAAAATAGAAAGTTCTCTGAAAAGACTCTCTGGAAGATTCTGCGAAGGCCCAAACCTGACACACTGCAAACTGGAGCTAACCCACACTGAGCAACTGCCAAAATGGATCCTCTGAACACTCCTGTCAGCCTACGAGGATCAAATGATAGGCTAACCTCGTCACCAGCTGTGCTGACTAGGATGGGGACATGACAAAATGCAATTGCTAGTTATATGTAATTTTGAACTTATTAATTAATCTATGGCCGGCCAGGATATAGAGTTGGCCCAGCAAAAAATATAATAAATTAAATTTAGTTTCTGTTTCAAAGTGGCGCCAGAATGATGAGGGTCGGCCAGCAAGGATGTAAAGAAGATTTGAGTGCTGCTGTATGGTATATTTCTCAGTGGGGGCATGAATAAAATAGGACATCACAAAACTTATAGTGTCCGAAGTGACACCTAAAGGCTGTTTTTTTATATCCTCTTCTTGGACTCTGATCTGAAGGTCTTGTTGTGAATATCCAAGATGTACAAGAGGTAAGCATTAGTAAAAAAATCAGGACATGGGAGGAATCACCAATGGGTGGACCTTCCAAATTGGAACAATTATTTTTGATATTATTTGATGTCATCTGGTTCTAGTTATTATGTTATCTTGTGGTTTACTTCAATCTCTAGATATGTAATGATAGAGTACAACTGAAATTTCATTATGTCCATGTTGAGTGAGAGTAAACAACTAAACATGCTTTTTAAAGTAATTGCCTTCTTCTTTGATGTTTTCAAACAGTTTACTATCTCTACCACTATAACAGACATTGGTAAATAATTTTGTTTTGTTTTCACTGAAAGGACTTTTTTATTTAGTACTCTGAAATTGTACCTGTGTATGGCCAGCTAACAGACTTCGGGCTTTCAAAACTTGGTCTTATTAATAGTACTGATGATCTAGCTGGATCGGGTACAAGTGGATCTATGACAGTAGAAGATCACGGCTGTGATATTTCATCTGAAGATGTTCATTACACAGAAAGGAGGAAAAATCGCTCTGCAGTAGGAACACCTGACTATCTTGCACCTGAGATCCTTCTTGGAACTGAGCATGGTAACTTATTTATCTTCAATAAAATCCAAACAGTTAAATATAAATTCAAGATTTAAATTATTAATGATTATTTTTGTTAAAATTTCCTACAGGTTACACTGCTGATTGGTGGTCAACTGGTATTGTCCTATTTGAATTACTCACTGGGATTCCTCCTTTCACAGCAGAACATCCACAGGTACTTGTCTGAACTAGGTCACGGATGCCTTATTCACTTAAATGCATGTTTAAATATTGTAACTTCTGTCCCACTTGTTTTTTATATCTATAGAACATTATTGTATTACTTTCTGTTTTTGTTTCTTAAGATTATCTTATTATGGAGTGAACATTTTTATTATCTCATATTTAGTATAAATTCATTGACTATTCAAAATTCTTATATTATATTGTTTTTTTTTAAATCACAAAATGTGCAGCTTGACAGACTGATATTGTTTGTGTTTTTCACATTTTGATTTTACCAAATATGAAGCTTGTCAGAGCCTATGCCAAACTTTAAAATTAACAGCTGTCTTATATGTGAATTCTCTGATTTATAAACAGAGTTGCTAGCAACTTTTGAGCATATGATTTCTTACTAAGTGAAGAAGAATCTTTCGTATATCTTCAAATTGGCCAGGGTTGTAAGAATGTGTAAAAAGATCGTCCTTGTGCAACAATATCCCCCATTTAGTGAATTTATAAGGACAGTTGCGACTCTCAGTGAAAAACATATAGAACTGTTATGGAGTTTTTATTTTAATTTACTGTAAAGATATTTGAATTAAGTAAACTATTTGCATAATAGTTGCAAAATAAGGTATGGTATACCTCACCCCTAGTCAATTGTAACATATTAAAAGCTCAATAATTTACGTTCATTGTATATTCTATTAACATATTTGTTAGAGCTTTAGCAAATAAGAAAGAAAAAGAAAAATAAGAGGAAATATGCAATTAAAGGGTGTAATTGTGAATGCCTCCACTATTTCAATGAGGCAGATTTCCAACTTGTCAATACAGAGACTATCAAAGGAGTTCTTTTAGGAGGACTTGTGGAACAATACGAAATAATGGAATTTTTTAAATTTTTGGATTCACTTATTATGTGTCATAATATCCCCGCAGACAAGGTGGGGTTCGGAAGGTTTCATTGGCTAGTCATGTAGATGCAAATACAAATTATAAGGTTTTCCAAAAGGACATAGATAAGTATGTTAAAACTTGCAATAAATGTCAGGTTAACAATCAATGCCACATGTAAAAACCTAATGCTCTTCCATTAAACAATAACAAGATGAAAAAGTACATGAATATGTTTTGTTATTCATTCCAAACTTCCAAGCATAATGACTATGCCATGGTATTAGTCAAATTGCTTATAAAAGGATAGAATCTAATTCCAAACTTTCAATGACTGTTCTCTAATGAGTCACCAAATCACATTGAATTTAAAAGGATCTAAAACTAATAGAAAACCTTTTAAAAGATATATTCTAACACTTTGCGTTCAGCTTAGACCTTAGTAGTGGTGAACACCTTCAATTAGATATGTAAATAAAGAGAGATTAAATCAAATAATTGAAGATATGTTAAGATTCCATGTTGTTATAGGGAAAACACTTCACAAAGAGAAAATAATATTTGTCATGGCAATTGTAACTAAATCAAAGATAATAATATTAATGGCTTTTGGAAAAGTAGATGCTTTGGAATTGAATCAAAGGTTCCTAAAGTCTACAAAGAAGCAAAATAATTGGGAAGACTATATACAAACCTCCTAAATAATAGCTTGAAGTGTAAATATCTGGTCAATTGTCTAGAAATTCTCTTGAAGCTAGTTTGCCCTATTGCTCAAAAAAGTAGAAATGCATTAATGTTTTTATTTGTAACTTTCAGCACAACACTAAATGAAATGGTATGTGAGATAAACCTCTTGTTAAATTGGAACCGGAAGCTCTCTTTTAACATAAAACTAAACCTAGACACTAGATTATGGACAAAATCTACAAGTACTTGCACTATACACAATAATTCTTTGGAGGCTTTTGTTGCAAAGTTAAATATTCCAAACTAAACCTGCCTTATCTGTTTCCCCTTTTACAAGCACAAAATTGAAATCAGCTCTTCTTTTGCATTTCAGATTGCATATTTTATGATTATGAACTAAATGAATCAAAAACTAATCCAAACACAAAAATCACTTATCCTATTAGCTAAAAGTAGAAACCAATAAGACTGTGTATACATAAGTTTAAGAAATAAATTACTCTAGTACAAATTATACTATTTTACAATTTCCTCTCTTGTTCTAGTGAAAAATTGGTGTGAGGGTGTATTCCTCACACTTGATTATGGCTCCTTGCTCGGCTTAAAAGGCTACACCTTGTTGATGTGTTTTTCGTGACCGCACCAACGTAGAATAAAGTCGCCAACGGCTACCCTATTCTCTCTTGATCAAAGTATTCTGCATGCTAAGATTGCAAGAAAGTTCATGCGTTCAACTCCAAGGTTCTTTTAATGCGAATAGGCTCAGTTGGCTCAATGTGATTTGCTGGTATTTCAAGGGGACTTACGGAATTGTTCAATAGCGGAGAAAGGAATTCAAATGCTCGAAAGATTTGTCTATGAAGCGTAGGTTTCCTATTCTAATCAGAAAGTACTGAATTGAAATGGTGTAGGGTTTAGAGAGCTCTAATTTACTCTAAGGCGTGGACATGGTGATCAATTCTCACAAACTTCAACCAAGCTCTGCTTTGCCTCACTTCGGACAGCTTCCACAGAACTGGTGCAATCTTTAGAGGAGTAGCTCAAGATATTCAAATCACAACTTAGCATGAAAATACCATCACAACGACGCATATAAACATACAAATCATGATCGAAGTTAAGTACATGATATTCTAGTTGACCACGCAAGGCGAACTCACCATCAGCGAGCCCACTAGTGGTATGGATAAACAGAGTCTGCTCGAATTGAAGACCACCTTCCACAATTAACATCTACTGCTTGCATGAAATGAAACTTATTCTACGTTAAGTCACTACTCGAATCAGAAGGACGAAGAAACCTTGCTAGCTACCCACAACAAAAGACGAAATTCATCATCAATGAAAATTCTTTTTATTGGGAGAGTGTTCACAACAATTTCTTACAAAGTTTTAAGGAAAAACTTTCCTTCTTCAACTACTCTATCAATCTATACTAAGCTACTTCTAATTTTTCTCTCTATTCTAACTTCTACTCTAATTCTACTGTCTCATGAATGTACAAATGAAGGGGGACTCCCCCTTTATATAGCTGGCCAAGTCCAACGGACGGCTCAGATTACAATCGGCTGGATGGCCCAGATTGTGCCACCTCAGCCCTAAACAAGATTCGCCCTAAAAACCGCCACCAAGAGGAGTGGGGTAATAAATAAGCAATTAATGGCCACCACCTTCTAGAAGATTCCAGCCTCGAAACGCGTTCACACTGCTCTGTTGTTCGCGTTCAGCCAATTCTGTTGATCGCTTGGAGGAGGGTAAAAGAGTCTCTAAGATTGCCTCCTCAGATAATAAAATTTGATAGAATCTGGAGTTCAACTGCTCTTGATCTTCTTCTTGACGTTGTTCTTCGACCTTGCTCGAACTTCCATTCTTTTCTCCATCTTGAGTTTCGAAAACATTTCTTCTCTGTCACTAAGTCTCAACACTTAGCCATTTTCTTGCAACTTTCCTTCCTTCGAGGTTGAAATGTCATCTTGGATCACTTAAGTCATCACCGCTTGGTCTCGACGTTTCTCCTGCAAAACAAGCAAGGAGAAGAGCATTAGAACACTTCACAATATAAACTCAACTTACTTACCTGATTTTCATGTTTTAACTTCCAAGGGTTCATCGTCTTCACTAGCCAACTTCACGCTCAAATTCTTCATGCCTTAGCCAAATTTGCAACTCATCTTGCATTCTGCTTGGCGCACTTCACTCTGACATTTTAGGCTCGAGAAAAATCCTTTCATCAGGAATTTGATCAAAAATCATCTAGGCGATCACCTTCAAATTCATCCACCAAGGCAAATTTTACCTTGAAAACACGTTTTATTCCTTGCCTTAGAAAATTTTAAATTTTCCCTTAGGAAAATTCATCAACCTGGTGCCCATCAAAAATATTCACCTTGAAGGCCTCAACAAAGTGTGGAAGACTTTAAAATCCATTCCTCATCGCAGACATCCAATACCCAGAAGAAAATTTTCTTTAGAACGCGTCGAATCCATGGGTACACAACGAATGGGTTCATTTAATTTTTTGAATTTTGGACCTTAGAAAAATAATGTTCATCAAATTTAATCCATTTCTTCATTTGTGAACATTTCTTGTTGCTCTGACTTGAAAATATTTATCAACCTTGTGAAGCTAGCATCATCGGACTCCTCACCTGGCAATTTATTCATGTCTTAAGAAATTTCATCATCCTCCATGTCTAGGCGTAATTTCCTAAGGAAGAAAATACTTTGCCTTAGAAAATTTTTAAATCATTTAGCATTTTGAAAATTTTTCCTTAGGAAATTTTATTCATTTTCAATCCTTCCTGTGGTGAGAAATTTTTTATTAATTCACTTGGAAAATTTTAATGCCTTGATCACACTTGTATGTCCTGGAGAATATTTTTTTAAAACCAACGCCTAACACCATTCTCCATCCTGGGACGTTTTCAAAGCTCCTCACAAGTTAAAGCGCACTTGGAGGGATGTGCTTCAAATTTAGACACTTAAAATATTCTAAAACCCACTCTTCCAGCCTGGGGTGCATTTATTAGGTTGTGCTTCAACTTTTGACCATTTTTCAAATCCCCACAAGTCAAGGGCACATGTGGGCCATCAAGCTTCAGATTCAAATGCCTTAGTGAGAATTTCTAACCTCCAATATCTTTGGGCGCATTTTAGTCATGGAGCTTTCAATTTGTGACCTTTAAACTTTTTCTAACTCCTCCCTCAAGCCTAGGCGCATATCCACCCTAGAGGTTCCACTTCTGAACACTTGATAAAATTTTGTTCTTTAAGCTCTTAGGTGCAAACCAATGGTCATGCTTTCACTTTGGACACTTAGAAACTTTTCAGCTCTTGACCTTCTTAGCTCTAACCTCAAGGGCGCATTTTCACATGTCTACTTCCAATTCCATCCTTAGAGACTTTTCCCTACACCTCTACAAACTCAGGCGCATATGATGTAGGCTACTTCCATCTTCAAATACTTAGCACAACTTTGATGTCTTTCCTCAAGGCGCAAACAAGGGAGCATATTTCAGGTTTTGAACACTTAACCAACTTTCTCCTCCATCTCTAAGTGAAGGCGCATTTAGGGGGTCCAGCTTCTAGTTTCCATGCCTTAGAGATTTTTAACTTACCTTCTTCAGCTTGGTGGGCGCATTTCAAAGGGTGTGCTTTCACTTTTTATACATAGAAAATTTCAAGAGTCCACTTATGAGTCAAGGCGCAAATGAGGCAGGGAGCTTCAAGTTTGTGTGCCTTAGAAAAATTTTCATCATCCTCTTCAAGGTAGGGCGCATTTAGGACCCCTTACTTCCATTTTCGAAACTTAGAACAATTTCAAGTCTCCTCTTCTCTTTCCAGGCGCATATGGAGGGTGGAGCTTTCAATTTTCTTACACTTGGTAAAATTTCCAAGCTCCTCTTCAAAGAGGGGCACATTTGACCCATGGAGCATCCAATTTATGACACTTAGAACTTTTTCCATTCCTAATCCATGGAGGGCGCATTTGGGGTACCCTGCTCCAAGTTTTTAACTTAGGCAAATTTTTGAACTCTTCAGGCTTAGGCGCATTTGGCAGGTGGTGTTTCCAGTTTGAAAGACTTAGTAAATTTCTCATGCCTTCCTCCCTCAAGGGCGCATATGGAGGCATGAGCTTTCATTTTTCTACACTTAGTAAAATTTTCTATCCACTTCTCAAGCTCCTCAATGTGAATTTCGATGCCGGACTCCAAATTTTATCAAACCTGGTGGATTTCGTGCCTCTTGCCAGATTTAGGGTAATTTTATCCTGCTAACCCTAATTTGCCCTGAGTCTCTATTTTTAGAAAGTTCCTTGAATTTCGCGTCTTCAAGTGAATTTTGACACCAGAAAGCTTGATTTTTGCCCTCCTCTGAACTTCAACTGATTCGTGTTGTTAATGCCTGATGCCTGTCGGCACCTGCTATTTTTAGCAACCTGTTAAAAATAGAAATTGCTCAGAAAGTCTTCAAATTTCATGTGTTGAATGCCTGAAGCATGGTGATCATAGCTGGATGCTGTTTTGGAGTAACTGTCCTGTTTTGACCTTGATTTTAGGAAACCCTAATTTCTCTTCCCATGCCTGCTAAAAATAGCAATTATCTGATTCTCGATCCTCTGCAACTCCGTTTGTCTTGAAATTCGCGCCAAAGATCCCTCATCACATGTTTGACTCGTACCTGCTGAGATTTGATGTCGGCCTGCTATTTATAGCTGCTTTTGAAGTGACTTACTATTTATAGTAAGTGCTTGTTTCTGAGACTTCCCTGGCTCCGTTTGACTTGAAATTTGGACAGCGTGCTCTGCGTTGGTGAACTTGCCTGTTTGCGCTGGCGCCTGAGATCAACTTTCTATTTATAGCCTGTGTCGAGGATACCTTACTAAAAATAGTAAGTGCTCCGATTGTCTTCAAATTTTGCCAGCAGACTCCCTGAAGGATACTGATCATGGTGGACACTTCAGTTTTGGACATTTTGATGTCTGATTCCTCATTTTTAGTCCTCAAGCTCGAAACCCTAATTTTTCTGCATGTTCCTCAGATGAGTCCCATTTGACCTCGTTTCTGTTGCATGTCGATTAGTTCGTGGTTCTGAAGTGTCGAGCAGCTGCTAGAGTGGTACTTGCTAAAAATAGAAAGTGATTGAAAAAGTAACCAACTGGTTGTTAGATGATTTTGCATGTCACACTGCCCGAAAGATCTTGAAAAACCCAGAAAAACCCAGAAAAATCTTCAACATGCAAGCATTGGCTAAAAATAGCAAGTTTCAAAAAAGTGACCAGTTTCGCTTGCATGTTACATCGTTGCGAAGCTCTCGAGAAACCCAGAAAGAATATGCCGACATGCGCTGAGAAAATCTGCATGCAAACCCTAATATCTGCCTTTGAAGGCTGAACGCTGAAAGTTGTCGTCTCACTTTGCATGTTACATCATCGCGAAGGTCTCTGAAAACCCAGAAGGAATATGCAGACATGCGTTGACAAACCTTGCATCTAGGCCCTGAAATTGGCTTCGGAAGCTGGACTGCTAAAAATAGGAAGTCATCTGTTTTTGCTCAAATTTTATCAGAAATGAACTTGAAGTGTTCAAAATGTAATGAAGTTGTCAAAATGTGGAAATCTCGAGAAAATCAACCCCAAGTCGACACTTACTAAAAATAGAAAGTTGGCAGAATCTGATGAAATTTCAGTGGAAACCTGCTGGAAGCATACTAACAACAGTGTTAGTCTCAATTTTCAATTTACTCACCTCGTTTGACTTCAAGTTGGTTGGAAAATTCAAAACCTTAATTTTTCGGACTTGGCCAAAATTTCAATTTAGACGGGCACATCCCGGAAAGATAGACAGTAGAAAGAGAGACAACAACAGAACAAACCAAAAGCAAAGCCAAAAGTTCAACAGCAAAGCCAAAATTAGGGGGTCCCCATTTGCAATGGGGCGATGTGTGAAAAAGGTCACAACACACCTATGACTCCACCTTGCTACTAGATGGCAATTACTTTTACCACATCGATGTCATCTAATCTAATCTCTTTTGCTAGCCTGTCTCTTGAAATTAACAGTCTCGCTCTATGTAAACAAGGAGGGATCCTATGGAGTGTGGAAAGAGCGGGATGAGGAATTTGAAATCCTTTGCGGATTTTGGTGATGACAATTTCGACCTTGATGAGGACGATGATGATTCAGTGTTGTTGGTGTTTTGTTGCCTTCAGCCTATTAGTTGGGGTTTGCATGGGGAGTTGTTGTCCCCTCATTCGTTGGTTCTTTCCAGCTTTGCTAATCTTTGGCTCTTGTCAGTTTTATGGCTTGCAACTTTCTCCTTTGCTATGGAGCCTTTGCATTTTGTTTGGACTGGATGCAGGGGTCTTTTCCTACCCTCTCTTCTTTTTCCCTCACCTGCCTGACTCGTGTTTGGTCATTTTATAAGATTGGCGGATGGAATGTGTAAAGAACCGGACCAATTTTTTTTTGTTTGTTTTTCAAATGCAATTACAATCAACACGCACACGTTAAGGTTAGCTCTAAACCAAAACGTTGCGGAAAGTAACTCTAACCAGAATGTACACTAGGATCCCGATGTGGGCAAGGTGTGAGCATTGGTCAGAGGAGCTAATGCAGATGCAAACTAGAAAGGTAACTCTAACCAAGAATGTGTCTTGGATAGACGAGCATATGGTCAGAGGATCCAATGCAAGATGAGTTGAAATAACTCTAACCAAGAATGGTGCCGAGTGATGGCAAGCATGTGGTTAGAGGATCCCTACAACTATTTACTGAAAGCAAATAGGTGGCAAGCCAGCCTCTTCCACTTATTCAGTGGGAAGTACATGTAAATTCAAAGATGAGAAGAGAGAATTGCTGACAGTACTACTGTTTAGCTTACAATAAGTTAGAGAGCCTGCCAAGAACACAAGATTAGAAGCTTTAGATGCTGCAATAATTTTTAACTAATCTCCAATGCCCCAAATCCCTTTAGTAACAACTTCTCACTCATAAATGAACTTTTCCCAAATCTGATATGACCGATTATGACAGAAAATTGGACAGACCAGCAACACAACAACTTACTAAAATGCTCACAAATCACTCAAATCTAACCCAAATGACATGAAACTAAATGCATTCAACTCCTAATATGATGGTGCCCCAAAAGTGACTGAGAAACCAACCCAAATGACTCTTATTTATTTTGCACGGAAATCAATGCATCTTGAGAAAAGTACGGCCCTCAAGGAGGGGCGATTTTGCTCCATAAAATCTAAGACACAAGCATAAAATCTGAAACTTGGCACACTTGGTCGCCCCTAGCAAGAAATCAGATTGGTTAAATACCCAAAACTGCAATATTTCTATTTTCAAAGATATAAGCAAATCTTACAATCAGCTGTGATAATCAGCAACTACAAAATGAGACAGAAAATGCAAGCTAGAACTCCAAAATGCAAGATACTCAACTGAAATGCAAAACAAACCTATTACAAACTATCCTCTCAACTAGTTGCTATCTTTCAAGCAAGAAGATGAGCCATTGCTAGGAGGTGTGCTTTCCTCAAAGCGAGTGCCTGAAGACAATTCAGCAGCATAACGATGTGGTAGGCAAAAGATCCCAAATGAAGAGCTGAGTCCCAAATATATAGACATGAGGAGAGCCTTCTAGAAACTTCAAGAAGGGCGCCCAAAACTCCAATTTGAATTCAACACTTTTCCCTCCAAAAGGTGGCATCCTTTTTCCCTTAATAAAATATTTCACCTTTTTATAAAAATCAATCTTTTCCTCAAGTAGGCGTCCTTTTTCACTTAACCCATAATTTGGCCTCAAAATATAATTTATCTCTCAATGAAGCATTTACCCATAAAGTCCCCTTTTTAAAAACAACATAAAGTTATAACGCTAGGCAAGGGGGTGTTATAATATTAAAATATAATATTATAATGTGAAAATACTTATCTCTCCATAGAAAATGCACCAAGAGGCCAAAAATCCAATAGCAACTACACTGGCTGAAGAAGAGAGCCAATCGCATTGCCGCCAACAGGACCACTATCAGAAATAGAATTTACTAAAAATAGTAAATTCATGAAGTTGCTCGAAACACCAAACCGACTACACCACTGCGAAGCTCTCTGAAAACCCAGAAAGAATTCGCAATTCAATTTCCAAACTTTGAGCAACAACCTCCTCAAACATGGGAAACCCTAATTTCACCATCCGAGTAGCCTACGGGCCTCTGGAATAGGCCAACGGCCAATTGGAAAGATCACATTAGAGAAGGGGAAATTACAGAATGTTCTTCTTGACCACTCTTTGGAAAGTTGCCTTTGGTGGTTTGTTGTTGGAGTTGGTCTTGGTCTTGGTGAGACAAAAGTTGACATGGGTGGGGTTGGTGTTATGGCAGCGGGCCCCTTGTCTTTCCTTGGACTTTGGGTTCTTTGCTGTTCTTGGGTCTATCTATCTTTGCATCCCTTTGTTAGCTCCTGGTGTTTGGTCCCTTTGTTCTGATGTCCAGTTGCTGTACAATCTTGACTTTGTGGGTTTTATTTTACTGCGGTTGATCTAATTTGGTCTCGGGTTTACTTGTTTCAGAGGATTGCTGTCAGTCTCTCTGTCTTCTCGCTTCTTTTCCTCCGGGGCTTGGGCTTTATTAGAGGTGTTTTTCTTTCTATGAAGCCTCTGGTAAGTTTACTATCATTGTTTGTGTGGTGATAGTGGGTTTGTTTTGTAAGTCTTTCTGGTGGTGGTGGGGGCTATGCCTTGTTTCAAAGTTGTTTGTTTTTTGTCTGGAGCCTTCATGAATGGTTTGCTCAAGGGAGATTCTTTTTGTAGTGGTTATGTCCGTTGCTCTGCTTTTCTGCCTCTTGAGGGTTGGGGTTTTGAAACTTTTTGGACTTCCTTGTCAGAGGCGATGGTTGTTGTTTTGAAGAAGCTAGTTTGTCACTCTTGCGCCTTCAAGATATTCAAGGGTGCTATGAACTCCCTGGTTTTGTGCATTTCTTTTTTGGCTGGGCTGTGCTTTATTTTCTTCATGAAGAGCAAGGTGCTACTATTGACCTTGGTTGTTGCATTTACTCTCTCTATAGGAGTGTTAGCTTCCTTTTTGTCTCTGCAGATTTTGTCTCCTATGGAGGTGGAGACCTCTCCTTTTGAGGTGGAGACCCCTCCTATTGAGGTGGAGTTGGGTTTTGTGAGTGTAGAGGGTTGCTCTTGCTTCTTCAGTGGGTTTTCTCCCTTGCAACTCCTATTGAGATGGAGGCCATTCCTATGGAGGTGGAGGATGGGTTTGTAGGTGACTTCTTTCTACTGTGGGCAGGGTATTCATGGTGACTTCTTTTGTAGAGGTGGAGTGGCAAGTTGGTTGACGGGAGCTCTTTGCTTCTTTAGTTTTAGTGCTCTTCATGGCCCAAAATTTTGGTTCTCTGAGCGGCAGGTTGGTTGCAGGATGGTTTTTCTAGGAGAGTGGATAAGCTCGATGGTGTGGTTGTTGGGATTGTCTGGCCCACCCTTGGGGTGGATGCTATTAAAGGTTGTTGTGTTTACAGTTCAACAGGTGCATGTCGGCCTGTATTGCTAGCCGCGAGGCCTGTTTTGAAGGTTGATTGGGTGTTGGACCCATTTATACCTGCTTGTCATGGTTTGAATTTTGACTAGTTTTTCCACCCTTGGGGTGGTTGTTGTTGGTTGGCTGTTGTTTTGCAGCTTTGTGTAATATCCCTTGCTACTTCTGATCTAAATTTTCCTTCAAGGAATATCGTAAGGGTTACCAAAATGTGAAACAAAGATCTTGGTTACTATGACCTTCTAACACTTTAGGATTTTTCACCTAAACGAGAGGGATAGACCAAAATGTCAATGTTCACACTTTTTAAACCACTGTAGAATTCCTTACAAAATCTGGCCTAAGTTTGCCTCAAGGAATATTGTCAAACACTTCACTTACAAACTCTTAACTAGCTGTTTCTGAGTTTTCAGTTTGCTTTCTTGTCTTCAAATGGCTTCAATTGAAATCTAATACCTTGCAAATTATCTCTACAATATCTAGATAATGAATTAGATAGAAATGCAATCTCTTTTGGCTTTTTAGATGCAAAACATATGAACTCTACTTGAAAAATACACTCCTACAGCCAACTGACATTTTTACAAACAATTGGCATGCATACTCATATGTTGATCTAGATCTAATCAATATAAGCATTACATCAAATAATTGGCATGTAACTTATCCCTCCTTTATTGAATGCAAATTCTAATACATTGCTGATTTAAATTTGCCAAGACTCTTGGCTTCACAATAGATATGCAATACAATGCCAAAACTGATATCAATGATCACCTACAGAAGCTACACATGAGAAGTCTGATTATGATATTATGACCTGAAAGTAACATTACAAGGCAATGAAATGACCTCAAAGAACCTGGATTATGAGTCCTCCAAATTGATGAAGAGATGGTAGCCATAACCCCTGCAATGGATATCTCTTGAGGCCAAGTCGCACCTCTATGAGAACTGCTACTGTTTCTGATCAGAACTTCATGAAATAAAATATTTAAACCCTGTATTCCTCCAAATAGTCATCAATCCTCATCGTCTCACTTCTAGGGAGAGAGCGCCCAAGGTGAGAGGTGAAATCGATGGTTATTAAGCTCCCAATCTGCAAATATGTGACATCTGATATGCAAGTTGATAGCTGCTCAGTAGCTTCCAAACACCCTTTGACAGTGCCTCCCTGTTTGTCACAACCACAGAAAATAATGAAAGAGACCTCCAACGTCTTCAGATATCTCCAAATATCATCGTCCTTCCTCACAAAATAGAGTGCTTCAACCAAGACATGAAATAGATGTCTTCCCAAGCAATTATAAGCAAAATTGTGGCTCCTTAAGATGACTGGAAACGACTGAAATTAAAATCAGAATACATGTAGCCCAATTTGATTTGTCTCTAATGATGTAATATGCAGCTCCAAACCAAATTGTCTTCCCCAAATGCTTCTATAAGCTGATGTGAAATATCTATCCCCAAATTTGGCCAAAGGCCACAAATTTGCAATGCAAGCACAAGCTGAACTTCTGAAATGAAGCCCACAACTGGCAATAATCTCAGCTTATAGTTTCACAGCCTCAAAATTGCTCAACCAATGAGAGTTTTGTTCCCAAAGGCCAAAATAGAAAATCTGCAGAAACCCTAGGCTTCTCCACAAACATCAAATGCAATCTTCAATTCCTGGATATCCAAAAATGAGCCCTTAAGATCGTTTTATACTTTTCTTGGAAGAGCTCACACACTTTTCTTGCCAATGTGGAATAAAAGATATATTTTCCCCTTAGCATACATATCTCCACATACTTTAATTTAATTTAATTTTATATTTAATATTTTATTTTTGCACTTTATTATAATATTAAAATATAATTCGTTAAGTGCAAACATGATATCAAACATTTGGTTTCCCAACATCCATATAACGCAACATGTTCTCCAATATCCGAAAAACAACATTATGTTTTCCAACACGTTATGTTTTCCAACATTCAACATAACATAGGAAACCCCCTTACAACTACTGAATCCAGGAGGAGCCAACCACTGACTCAGAAATCTGCGAAACAAGACCCTCAGTACAACTCCATTAGGCTATGAGGATTAGGAAATAGGCTAATCCACCGACAATTGATGCTCACGAAAATGGGGACATTACATTTTGTGAGTGGCCTTTTGGCCTGTTTTGCTGGCATTGTTGCCTATTCTACTTTGCTATTTTGTTGGCTACGAGAGCTATTTCTTGTTACTGTCTCATCTTGTAGCTGTTCCTTGTCTTGCTGTTCTTATTTCTGAATTTTTCTTGTTATAAAAGGGATCTGTTGATGTGATTTTCGTGACCGCACCAACATAGAATAAAGTTCACCAACGGTCACTCTATTCTCTCTTGAACAAAGTCTCCTGCATGCTAAGATTGCTAGAGAGATCATGCATTTAACTCCAAGGTTCCTTCATGCAGTGGATAGTCTCAATTGGCTTGATGTGATTTGCTAGTATTTCAAGGGGACTTACTTAATTGTTCAACAGCGGAGAAAGGAATTTGAATGCTCGAAAGGTTTGTCTATAAAGCTCTTGTTTCCTAAACTAACGAGAAGGTACTAAATTTAAATGGTTGCAGGGATAGAAGATAATATGGACTATTCTACGCGTGGGACGTGGAGATCAATTTTCACAAGCCTCAACCAGATTCCGCTTTGCCTCACTTCAGACAACTTCCACAGAACCGGTGCAATCTTCAAAGGGAGTAACTAAAGATATTCAGATTAGAATTCAACATTGAAGACACCATCACGATGACGCATACCAACATGAAGATCGTAATCGAAGTTAAGTCCACAAGTTTCCAGTTGACCACGCAAGGTGAACTCACCATTAGCGAGCCCACTAGTGGTATGGATAGACAAAGCTTGCTCGAATCAAACACCACATTCCATTATTACTATCTACTTGCATGAAATGAAATTTACTCTACTTTAAGTTACTATTCGAATCAGAAGGATGAAGAAACCTTGCTAGCTACTCACAACAAAAGATGAGATCATCATCAATGAAAACTCTTTTTATTGAGAGAGTGTTCACAACAATTTCTTACAAAGTTTTCAAAGGAAAAACTTTCCTTCTTCAAACTACACTACTGATCTATGCTATGCTACTTCTAAGCTGTCTCTCTATTCTAATCTCTACTCTAATCTCTACTGTCTAAATGAATTACAAATGAGGGGGGATGCCCCTTTTATAGTTGGCCAAATCCAGTGGACGGCTCAAATTCAATTACAATGAAGGGCTCAGATTGAGCCACATAAACCCTAACCCTAAAAACCGCCACCAAGAGGAGTGGGGTAATAAATGAGTAATTAATGGCTGCATCCTTCTAGGAGATTCTCGTCTAGATATGTGTTCCCACTATTCCTTTTCTGACTGCAAATTGGATGAGTCTGGTCGCCACTGCTTCAACTCCTTGGACTGGTATGGCAGGCACGTTCTTAATTTGAAACCTCAAGGCTGTAACTATTCATCCTGTTCATTGATGATTTTCCTCCTTGATGTCGTTCTTCAACTTTTAAGTACTTGATGTGACCATTAACGCTTGGGTTCCCATCTGAGCTTGGAAGGATTCTCTTGTCTTGAACTCAAACATTTTTTCTTTGCCACTCGAGTTGAGCACATATAGGGTCTCAAAACTTAGCCCTCCAACACCTCCCTTCGTGCAATGTTGTCTTGGAGTACTTGCTCCATCTTCCTAAGTCATCATGCCTTGCCTTGACATTCATTCTGCAAAACAAACGAAAGAAGAGCATCAAAACACTTTTAATATAAATTCGCTTTACTTACCTGATCTCTATGTTCTAATCTCCAAGGCCTGAGTGATCTCGGGATCTGATAGGGTTCATCGTTTTTCTCTAGCCAACTTTGCTTTCTTCATGATTTTTCATCATTTGTAGGTTGGGCGTATAACACCTGTGCTTCATATTTTAATGCCTTAGACAAATTTCATCTTCCTCAAGGATGTATTCAAGAGATGCATTTTCATCTTATCGTTTAACTCTTATCATATCTTCATCTTTTCTCAGGTTCCTGATGTCTTGAGCTTCACTTCTTGAGGGTGTCTTCTTTTATTTTCATGACTTAAACAAAATTCAGGCCATCCTGAGCCTAGATGCACCTGACCCCTTCTTCCTTCTTTTCTATGCCTTAGAAAATTTCACACACCTTGATATTTTTGCCTTAGAAAATTTTTATTTCCTCTGGAAAATTTCATCAAGCAGGTGTCTGAGTAAAAATATTCACTTTAGAATCTCCAGAGAAGTGTAGAAGACTTCAAAATCCATCCCCTGTCACAAATATCCAGTACCCAGAAGAAAATTCCCCTCAGAAGGCGCAAAATCCATGGGTATACAAACGAAGGGGTTCATTTAATTTTTTATTATTTTCGCCTTAGAAAAATATTTCTCAGTTGAATTTATTCTTACTTATTCTCCTTGGGTGTAGTTGGAGATTTTCATCACTTGGAAAATATTTTACGAGTCTTCTTCACCAACTGGGCGCATGTGGAGTGTTGTGGTTTTAATTTCCATGCCTTGAAATTTTATGACTTCTCTCTCAAGGTAAGGTGCATTCAAGAGGTGGCACTTCAAATTTCAAACACTTAGAAATTATTGTAACTCTTTCTCTAAAGTCCAAGCGTATCTCAGGGGTCCTACTTCAAATTTCTCAGACTTGGAACAATTTATGAAATATGCTGAGCCAATTTTTTTTCAATTTTACAACTCAACAACAAGAATCCGTTAGGGTGAGTTGTAATGTCCCTATTTTTAGCCCTACACTTTCCAATGATTGATAGCCTATTCCCGGTTTGTTGTCGGCTAGTCAGAGGCAGAATTAGGGTTTCCGGCTACTTGATAGTCCCTTTTGAAGATTCAGGGGTTTGCGTGTTGGAGTTCGGCTGTTTGGTTTCTGGATTCCTTCAGGGTTTTTAGAGAACTTCGCAGAGGTATGACATGCAACTGCGTCGGGCAACTTTTCCGGACTTACTATTTTTAGTAAGTTATGACGGCTACAGCTTGGAGTCGGGGATTTTGGATTGCGGATTCTTTCTGGGTTTTCAAAAAGCTTCGCAATGGTGTCGCATGCACTTTGATCCGAACAACTTTCCGAATTTACTATTTTTAGTAAATTCTATTTTTAGCAGTGGTCCAGTCAGCATCAGCTCAGCAAGCTTTCCTCTTCTGGCAGTTCAGTTGGTAATATTGATTTTGGCTTTAAGGTGCTCATTTTGGAGAGAAGTTATTTTAAATTAATAATGTTTTATTTTCATCTTATGACCCCTTGGTCTAGTGTTACAACTTAAAGTTGTTTTAAAAAGGGGGACTTTGAGGGTGGTCATCTCATGGGGAATTATTTTGATATTTCTAAAGTAAAAAATGCACAAGGAGAAAGATACGCCAACTTTGTTGAGGAGATAAATTTTAAATAAAAGTCAATTAGCTTTGAAAGTGGGACGCCTATGCTTGGAGGGAAATTGAAGTCCAATTCAAATTGGAATTAGGGCGCACTTTCTAGAAGTTTTTGGAGATTCCTTGTTGAGCTTATAAATAGAGACCTCTTCTCTTCATTTTCAGTATCTTATGTCTTGAGTAAAGTTATGCTGCCGGAATGGTATTTGGATTGCTTCGAGGAATGAATGCCTCCTAGCCTTGGCTCGACTTCTTGCTTGAAAGACAGCAACTAGTGGAGAGTTAGATTGTAGTTGAATGAGATTTGTAGTGAGATTTTGTATTGTAGAAGTTGTTTTGCATTTGTAGTTCAGTTTCTTGCATTTTAATCAAAATTTGGAGTTGCTGATTTTGTATTGTAGATTGAAGTTTATACTCATAAGTCTTTGGGAAAATTTATTTTTGTTCTGGGTAGTTTACCCATGCATTTGCTAGCCTTGGGCGCCTCTCTATGCCAAGTTGCAGATTTTTTAGAGGTGTCTTGGATTTTATCTTGTTGGTAGAACATTTATTGAGGCTATTCCATTCTGTTTTGCATGGCAAGTGTTTAGAAAAAAAAATACTTCAATTTGTCAGCTGTTTCTTTGTCTAGTCTTCATTGTAATCATCCTAGCTTTCGTTTGCATCAAGTCTCATGTCATTCTGGCAAGTATTGAGTGAGTTGTGAGCATTTTAGTGGATTCTAGGGTTGCTGGTTATGCATATTAAGTTGCTGTTCTGTCATATCAACTTGCGTAAAGTCTATCTTTTGAGTTGGGTTTGGGTTGAAAGTCTTTGTGATCATTGAGGAGACATTATACTATATTGCAGCATGGTTAAACTTTCTTATTTTATGTATTTGGCAGGCAAATCTTTAATTATTGTAAGCTGAACAGTATTACTGTTAGCAATCTTACTTCTCTGTTATTTCATTGTAATACCCGCTGGATAAGTGGAAGAGGCTGGCTTGCTGCCTATTTACTTTGATTTGCATTGTAATATCTTATATCTCCGCCCTATGGTAGCTCCATTCCCACTCCGGGTTTCAAAGCACATTCTGGGTGTTGAGTTTACTTTCAGCATAATAGAAGATAGGGATCCTCTGACCATATGCTCGTTGTCATCCGGCACATTCTTGGTTAGAGTTGTTTATTCAGCATTGCTTTGAGATCCTCTGACCATATGCTCGTCATCATCCGGCGCATTCTTGGTTAGAGTTGAATTCCGCATCGTTTTGGTTTAAGTGCTAACCCTAATGGATGTGTGTTGCATTGCTCATTGTAATTGGAAATTGAAAAAAATTGGCTCAAAATATTTCAGTGGTATTAGAGCCAAGATCCTGCCATCCTGTGCCCAACAAGGTTTAGTTGACAGTCGAATGACAGAGAATTCAGTTTCTACATTAGAGATGAGAACGAAGTTCAGTTTAGTTTAGAAGTGGCTATTAAACATGGCTAAGAAGGAAGAGATAAAGCTGGAACAAACACTTTTTATGGCTGGAAATAGACTTGACAAAGAATTTCAGTCAAGGGAAGATGAAGAGAATAATCTTCAAATATTGGAACAATGTTTGAGACAGGTGAAGCAGTCACCTTCTTATTTGATGCAGTTGGCAATGTCACCTACAGTAACCTTTTTAAAACAGCCCTATTGGTTGGGACATCTAGATGAAGAAACCAAGCTGTTGATTTCTTCTTGCTTCATGGAGATGATGAGAATTACGGCTCCCCTAACACCCTATGATGATGAAACCATGAAAATCATTCTGAATATGATTGTGGAGAGTTTTCAAGACCTAGATGAAACGGGAAATAAATTGTTTTCAAGAAAAGCTGCTATATTGAAGACATTTTCAGAAATTAGAGTTTTCCACCTTTTGATAGATTTAGAGATGGAAATTCAAATCTATTGTTTGTTTAATTATCTCTTCTCTTCAACTTGGAGTGAGCAAGAAAAGGATGTTATTGCAGCTGTGAAGAATATTCTTGTTCTCACCATTAATGAGGTTGATGAAATTCCGCCTAGTGTCCAATCTTTCCTCTTGGACGCATATGAACATGAAGAAGAGGATTCTCCTATTGCTGCTATGCTGATTAAGGAATTGTTTAATCATTGTGAGGAGAAACTGAAGCCACTTTCGGAGAAATTAGAGCAAGATGCAGGAAAGATTAGTGGTCATGATGATAGAGATGTTTCCAATGAGTCCATACCCGATCATGTTGACGATTTGGTAAAGATGGATTCTCTTCATGTTGCTGCCCCAACTTCTCAAGAAGTTCTACATGAAGAAATCAGCGTAATACTTCCTCATGGTGAAGATAATGACGGTGAAGTTTTCAAAACAGTAAGCAATGAAGATTCTTCATTTCACTATGGTGGTGACATTGGGTTTGAGCAGCAAACTGAGGCATGGGAGAGAAATAATTTTGATGTTATCAGCTTAAGTGATTTGGGAGTTGACTTATTTAAGGAGTCATCACTTCAGAAGGAGCATGATAAGCTTTTTCCTGTTGATCATCTTAATCAACCTACTAGCATTTGGGATCCAGGTGTGTTGACACCAAGGTATGAAAGAGAACCTTTGTGGGATGAGTTTCCCTTTGATCTTGATGAAGAACAAAAATCAAATTGCTTTGCAAACTATGAGGCGGCCATTGGAGGGGAAGATGTCTTTGAAGATGAAGATTGTTCAACAAAGTTCCCTTATGAACTCTTTGAAGTGGTTGCAACCGCTAAAGAGGAGTTTGTTGCTACAGAAACTTTCCAAACAACGGATGATTATGATCCATTGAGGAAATGGGATGCTGCTATAATGTTTGATCAAGGAGACAGTAATGAAGAAGAAGAGCTAGAAGACCTTATGGCTCTTGAAGATGGAAAGTTTGGAGGTGTTACTAAACACAAATCTGATTTTTCAATGTGTGAAGCTGATTGCAAGCAATGGATTGAAGAATTTGTGGAGTATGATGGTCTTTATTGCAATGAGCATTCTCAACAAGGTGGTGAAAGACAAGAATGTTGGAGTAGCTTTGAGGGCAGCAAAGGCGTGAAACTAAGTTCTGATTTTCAGTTGCAGCCTATCAACAGTTTACCATCTTTGCATACTCTTGAAAGGGAAGATCAAGTCAGAGAGACCTTTGAAGAGGAAGTGCGAGTTCTATCCCAATTTGATCGCACTCGCAGTTTGATTGAAGAGCTCTACTGGAAGGCTCAGCTGGAAGAGAGACTAAGAGGAGTAAAAGATGAAGTTGCTCTTCCCAATTTGCAACTTATCAGAGATTCTTTGGAGACCTTGAAGTTCGAGTACATGCACTTGATTGAAGACTGAGATCGTGCCATTGAAGTTGCAAAGAAGAACATTTGTGATTTTCAAGAAAAGGAGAGTATGGTTGATGAGCTCACTCTGGAGCTCGAATCAACAAGGGACATGTTGAAAGAAACTCAGCTGGCTCTAACGGAGGTTGAAGACCAGTTTGCTGACTTCAAACTTTTCAAGGAGCAAGAGGGTGCACAAAGAGCTGAAGAAATCAAGCGAGTGATTGGAGAGCTTTATTGTTTTCAAGAGGGGTTTGATCTTGAAAGCATCTCAAGAAAATCAGACGTTGCATGTGCTGGTTTGGAGCAGCAAGATGAAAGGAATAACTTTCAAGTTTTTGACAATCCTCTCTTTGAAGAAGGTGATGAAGGAGATTATGGCAATCCTCTCTATGTGATGGAAGATGAAACAGAGAATGAGACTGAGTATGGTTTCCAGTACTTGGATGCTTTGATCTCACTCCATGTTGATGTGCCACGTTTGCTGATTAGTAATGAATGCATAAGTGGGTTTGAGGATGAAGGTTCTACATGGGAGGTGACGAAGCAAGGTAATTCCAACATCTATGACATCAAGGTGTTGATGAGACAAGTCTTGGTAGTTGTTGGTAACTTCGTTACAGTAGCAACGAGTGAAGATTTCAGACCTACTACTTAGGAGGAATGGGAAAAAGGTGAACTAGACTTTGGTGGTTGCACTCTTGACAATCCATCCCTTGGATGGAATGATGTTTGGAATCATATTGATCAGTTTTGGGAGCTGAATTTGAAGCCACTCTATGTTTCATACTCCCTTAATGTGGAAGCTTTCATGGTTAAGCTTCAAGGATTTACTAGATGTGACATCAGTTTCGTAAGAAGGCACTTGGTTCTCACTAGCACTTGGGAATGTGTAGAGATTTCTTTTCAGTGTGTTGAAAATCACTTTCAGTTGGGTATCCATGCTTGGGATTCTCAACTTGGGTTGTTAGAGTTTATTACTTATGGAAAAGACTTTTGGAGGGATAAGGATCAAATTTCCAGATTTGTTGATGTTGTTCCCTTCTTTTCCAGCTACTTGATGGTTCCGTTTGTTCATTAACAAATGGATTGGAGAGAAATTTTGAATATGGGTTGGAGAGATCAATGATCGGTAGTACTTGGAAGTGACTTTCAGCTCAGACAAGGGCATATTTTGAGACACGAGCTTGCTGGTTGTAGGCAGACCAACCACCTTACTTATGGAGTTACTTTCATTCAGGAGAGTTGGTTCCTCACTCCTGATCAAAGAAGTGGTAGTTTTCTGATGGAGATGGTTTTAGCGTGTTTTTCAACCATTTTGGAGGTTTGTGATGCAAACTCTGATGGTTTATTTTCATTATTGATTCATGATAGCGAGCTACCCCATGCTTTGATTCTACATTTTGAGACTCTTGAGGTTGGAATTGTGAAAAACTTCTTCAGACTTCATAGTTGTGCCATGATAATTCAGTTGAGGCATAGGGAATTCATGTGGAGTCATGAGTTTGAATTTGTTGAGCTCGTGCAAAGGATTGCCTTCCTCTTTGCAAGAGGATTTGAAGATGTCACATTTGCAGTCATGGTTCTGTTTGTTACCATGTGGAGGTATGCTGAAGAGTTCGATTTTTAGTTGAGTAGACTATCTTTCCTTTGGCCTAAGATTGTGATAGACATTGGTATGGTTGATATTTTTGACTCAGAGCATTTTGGACATGAGACATTGCATGAAATTGATCTCAGTCCTTTAAGATTTCTCAGTTTGAGTATCTTGGACGATAACATTCTGGAGTTACAAGG
>VDFB02140603.1:0-29031 GCA_007258455.2 Sequoia sempervirens
TTTTTTGATGTAGTTAGTATTGAATGGATTGATAGACTAGAGAATATTGCTATCGAAACTTTAGCTATTGAAGCATCTAAATTTGAACTAAAGATGGTTCCTTCTCATGTTTGGTCAAATATTAAATTCCTCACTAGACCAAGTATACTAGATAACATTTATAACTAACAAGTGTTTGATGGTCCTCAACATATATAAGTTATTAAATTCCATGGATGGATTTGAAAACTAGCTAATTGATTAGCAACCTATGGTTGAGGTAGAATATGGTAAATAGATGTTGTTGGGTAAAAAAATAGTAAAACTAACAACTAACACTAATCCCAAAGGAGTGGTAGAATTATAAGGAATATTTGATAGTGTTGAATGCTACAATAGGAAAAGGAATCCCTTTGACAAGGATAACATTGAACATGTGAATCTAGGTATTGAAGCAACCTTGAAGATGATTTACATTGGAAAGAAGTTGAAGGCTTCCAAAAGGAAAATTCTTATTACATTATTAAAAAAATTAAGAAGTAATTTCTTCGTCCTATGATGAGCTCAAAGTGTATAGGTAGGACCTATTTAAGCGCACAATTACTTGCCACCATAATGGAAAACCCTTTAAAAAAAATAAAGGCCAATAAATTGTATTCCAGCTCATCAAATGCAAGAGGAATGAATAAAGATAAAGGAAGGGGATATTATCAAGCCCATTTAACAATTTGAATGAGTGTCAAATCTTATTTTAATCAAGAAGAATAATAGAGAGATAAGATTATGTCTGGAATTCTCAATTTAAACTTTAAATATATCAAATATAACTACCCAATTCCAAACATGGAAAATCTATTACAGATGGTAATTGGAGTAGAAATAATGTTAATGATGGATGAATTCTCTAGATATAATCAAGTGGTAATCAAGGAGATAGAGAAACATAAAATTGCATTTATTTCTCAAGGTACTTATGTTCTATGTGAGAAGACCATTTGAACTAAAGAATGTATGTTCAATATTTCAAAGATAAATAAGTGTTTCCTTTGCAGGCCTTAATGATTCAATCATGGTGGTATACTAGGAAATCCTAACAACCTACTCTAAGGAAAAGAAAGTTAATTGAAAAAACTTGAAGAGAATTTTCAAAAGATTCCTTGAGTATGTGATCTCCTTAAATCCCAATAAATATATATTTGGCATGAAAGAAGGAAAGTTGCTAGCCCAAAAATTATATCCAAGAATGAGGTGAGAATAGATCTAGAGAGATTAAAATCCATTGATCTCATCCCTATTCTTGAAATTGTTAAAGGTGTCCAATCCTTCTTTATGAAAATTAACTTTGTTAAGAGGTTCATCCCTAAATTTGTAGATAAAACCAAGGACATCTCCAAAATATTAAGAAAATGGAAATACATCATAGGGATAAATGAATGATTGTGGTATTTGTGAGGATCAAGGAAGGTCCTAAAGAATCATTGGTCTTGGTAAGTATAGAATATTTTAAGACTTTCTAGCTCTTCTCATTTTCTTTAAATTTTATGCTATTTTTGTTATGCTACTTCAAAAGAACAAGAATGGCTACAAGTAGTATATTTCATTCTTTATTAGGTCTTTACAATGCATTGAGTTGAAGTATTCAATTATGGAAAAATATTCTTACAACCTTGTCAAAGCTATCGAAAATTATAGGCCATATCTAATAGGTGCAAAGGTTGTCACACATTTTCCACTTATAACTGGAAGAGACATATTTAATTATTAAGAGGTGTAATTTGTTGAATATGACAACTGAAAGGGGGGGTGAATCAGTTGTCACAAATTTTAACAAGGACTCACTGTCCGGAACAAGGAATCACTATCCAAGAGGGATACAACCTGAAGGGATCACTGCCACAAAGATAAAAAGAAGAAAAAGAAGACAAATAAGTCTTGTTACAAAGAAACTACAATCCCAATGTAACAAAGGATTCCACCATAGTCACTTGGTCAACTTGCATGTATGATAGAGTTTTCCTTCTACTCACTTTATCTGGTAACTCAACATTAAGCTTCACACTAATCTGCCACACACATCTCACACACACTTTTTGAATAGCATCAATGCCACATCTACTCTTTCACTTATCTTCCTTCTTTTCTTTAGTATATTTTTCATTACTAGCTCATCCTATATTTATACTATCTCCAACCTTGAAAAGGAGAGCCAAAACATCCTAGGGTGAAATTAGAATGATGACGACCCAAAAACATGCTTCATCGGGACCCAAAATAAATCCAGCACTCTTCATCAACTTTGAAGATAGTGCTTGACACACAGTCGACCAAACCAGTGTAAAACACATAAAATAACTAAGCTCGAAACTTCTAGAAACCAAAAATATTTTATGCAAATAGAACATCTTAACTCTAGAATTGCAAGTCAAAAGACTTCATCAAAGAGAAATCCAAGCCAACAAATTTTCTCCCGGACCTTAACCAAAACATAGAAAAACATAGTTCACAACTAGTGAACACAACTCAAACTTCACAATGAACCAACAACCAAAAATCTAGATATATGTTCAACCTTCAACAACCATGATCAACATATCTACACTACACAAACATAGGGGCAAATACAGGATCATCATCCAGAGCAAAATTGAATACCTATAAATTTTATTTTAGTACAATTTTCTCAATATCCTCAACATATACAACCAAAAAAATCTAGTAGATAACCATTTGACCAGTCAGATCCTAATGCTACAATCCATATTTTCTTGAAATCTAGCCACAAGACAAACCGCATGCATAATATCCAGTCTAGTAGCAGTCAAATACAATAGTCCACCAATCATAGATCCATATTTGCTTTGATTAGCCTTAGGTGAATCATCATCTTTAACCAATTTTCAACCACCATAGGAGTACTTACCAGTTTGGAACCATCCATCCCAAACTTCTTCAACATCTCTCTCACATACATAAGGTGTGAAATGAAAATTCCTTTCTCTATTTTATTAATCTGTAGCAAGAAAGAAATTCATCTCCCCAAAAATAGACATTTCAAATTCTTTGCATCTCTTCCAAAACATCTTGCACATCTTTTCATTTCCTCCAAAGCAAATATCATCAACATATACAACTACAATGAAAAATTTTGTATTTCAATCTTAAAGTACAAAATTATTGTCTGTACCTTTGTTAAATTTTTGAATCAAATACCTGTTAACCTTGCATACCAAGCTCTAGGGAGCTTGCTTTAATCCATATAAAGCTTTCTTCAATATGCACACCATATCCGGTTGATGCTAAGCTGAAATCCCTTTGTTCCATGTAAAATTCTTATCTAAGCTCACCATTTAGAAATGCTGACTTGACATCCATTTGATAGAATTTGAAATCTATATACATTCAAACACAAAACTTATTAATGAAGAATCCTAGGTAGCACCTCATCCTTTAGATACACAAGTAACTAGCTTTTCTTCAACAATGCCAACCTAATATTTAAGCAAACAGAATGAAGAGATCAAGGAGAAAATAATGGAGATGGAGAGGAAACAGCAGGGGAGACATACCCTAACCTAGGGGAGGTGGTATATAGGGATGATGTTTGGATATCCTTCCGTATAAAATGACTAAATATGCCTGTTACCATGTTTGTATTGCTCTCAAAGGATCCCTTTTTTAATAATGATTTTTTTATTGGCATAGTTAGATGGTGTTGAGTTGAACAAACCAAAATAAATTAATGTAGAGGGACCCCACATCCACTTGTATGTCTAGACAAAACATTTGCGGGTGTCATGAAAATTCCAAGAAATACTATGTCATAGTTTGGCATTTTTTTCTCTCAAGGCTCTTAAGGGACTATACTATAATAACATATCTTGAAAGGATATAGAGACTCAAGGAATGAATGGAGGTATACCTTAGATACACAAGAAACTAGCTTTTCTTCAACAACACCAACATAATATTTAACCAAAGAGAATGAAGAGCTCAAGGAGAAAATAAAGGAGATGGAGAGAATTGTTAAGAATACTAAAAGCAACATGAGGAAATGTTTAATGTTGAATCTAGTGTGTTGGGACATATCATGTCTGAATTTTTTGGAAAAATTGAAGAATCCTATATTGGGTTTAAGAACCTCAGATATGCTATTAATAGGATAACCAAGAATCAGGAGCAACTTAAAATTATTATAAATAACTAGTCTCCTAGGCATATGGCTCTGTAGGGAACGTATAAAGGATTTGTGCATGAAAATAACCCACCCGCTAATATTTTTCTTACTTTCAATGTGGTCAAATTAGTGGGAGAGATGTAGGCATATATTGCCACTTTTACTCAAAAGGCCCAAAACCAAGCTTAAGCATTTTGAGAGAATTGACATAAATATCATCCCATATATTGTAAAAAATGATGGAGGGACGAAATAATTCCTTGAATGAAAGGATGGATTCAAGGAATTAGTCCCTACATTATCATCCTTCATTTGTGATAACAATAAATTTGATATTGATTTTCTCAAGACATGCTTGGAAAAATTGATTGAAACTTAACAAGCATTGGAATCTTTCAATAAGGAAGTCAATGCAATCATGGATGAAAGATTTATACTTGGCACATGTCCAATATTGATCAACTTGTTGCATTCCAATTTCCATGAAAAAGAAAACTCTTGGATTGGGATGAAAAGTACAATCAATTAGCTAGAGTTCATTTAGAGATTTTGATTGTTTAGTAGAATTTTTGGAATTCTTCTTGTCTTTTATGCTCCACTCAGCTTTAGTACAAACAATTATCAAAGGGAATATGCTTTTAGTTCAAAGAATGGGGCATCAATCAATGATCATTCACTTCTTCATCATTGCAACAGTAGGAAATATCTTATTCAACAATTCAAACAACTCTTTTATCTTCTAGTGGAAGGTTCCTTTTATCTTGTAAAAATGGGTTGTTTTTCTTTTATCTGATTCTAGGACAAGATTGTTAAATGAAAATGTGACATCTGTCCTTGGCCTTAAGCTAATTTTCTCACTTATTTTTGTAAAAAGGAATTCAGGGCCATTTCTCAAGGATCTTGGAAACTTTTGTAAGAATAGCATATGTACATGAATTTTGTACTTGTCAGGTCTAGGTTATAGCAAAAAAAGGATGCCAATGTAACTTTTAATTTTGTATAACAGTAGTAGCTCATAACATCAAATGCAATAAAATTATATAATTAATTATCTCCTAATTGTATATATCTTTAACATTTATGAATATAAATTCCTCGAGGATCATTTTATGTTTATCTTTATAGGTTTTTTGTGATTGAATGTTTCTTTTATGGCTTATACTCAAGGAGTGAATTATTTTTCTTTGTGAGAAATGTTGAATGTTTTATGTGTATACAAGGATTGTTATGAAGAGTTGATTGCATAATTTTAAAGAAGTAATAGTGTAAGTCATTGTCACTAAGCTTTCATAAAGTTGGAATGAATACTGTTGTATGAATTTTAATTGGCAATATTCCCTTGGACTATGTTGCCTAGGTCTAAGGCACCAATCTAGACAAATATTCTGGTTACTCTTCCATGATCATAAATCTTAAACCCAAATTTCCCTTTCAAGCAATAATTATTTTATAATGTTATTTTTACACTCTCAAATACACAATTTCATTAAACTCTAACTTGGATTTATTCCTTTCTGTTGTTTACATGCAAATATTGGTCATAAAGAAGAGAGTATATTTGTTTTAGAGAAATATCCATTAAAATTTGTATAAAGGATAATCAAATATTGCATAGGACCACCCTCCTAGGTTTTGCAGAGCCTAAAATGCAAAGGAGAACATTGTTCAATCATTCTCCTATCCATTGGCCAACACCTTAGAATAATTGAGCATAAGAATTGGATATTCATTTAGATTGTTCTAAGAATTAGTTGGAGCTTAAAGCATAAAAATAAACCAATAACTTATCCTTTATTGGTTAAGATCCTAGGCTGAAGTTTGTTTGGATGAATTTCCCTACTCAAGTTAGACTAATTTTTTAAGTTAAGGATATGTCAATACAAACTATACCTTTGGCTCAATGTGAAATAGTTAGGATAATGAATTACTAACTCGAGATAGGAAAATCTCTAAAGAAAGCATTGCAATGGGATATTTGATCATGAAGTAGGACTTCAATAAATTATTTGTGGTTGTAATGTAGGAGCATCAAGGTTGTAAGAGAAATGTTGCATTCCCCCAGGAAAAAAAATTAGTTTGATTTTTGTTAGTCTTGGTGAATACATTTTCAATAAGGGCTAAAAATAGTAGGTTTTTATTTTAGTACGTTATCATTTGTGCACGTATGGACATGGAATATTATAAAGAGCTCCAAAATAGTGAAATGAAGGTAATGGTTAAGAAATAAATTCAGTACCATTTGTTAGTTGTGAAATATTAATGTTTTTTTTTCAAAATCCCTCTAAAAATATTTAAAGTCAATTTTAAGGCACCTAGAGTTTTTGGATTGGCCCAAAAAAGGGCTGAAAATTAAAATTTTCATTTAAGGGACTTTTGTGGCCCTATCACTTGTCGAGATATTTCCAACAACATAGACAGTTCCTGAATATGATGCTTGAATCAAAAGTTATAGCTCTCAAAAGTTGGACTAAAATTTAGGAAATTTCTTAGGCCTGAAAAGGGGCAACTAAATCTATTAGGTGCCAAAAATAGAAGTGATAGTTAGCTAGAAAAAAAATGATAAATGGTGAGGAATGAAAGGGATTTAAGTGAGAAAAAAAGAGAAAAAATTCTTGTTTTTCCACATAGAATGGAGGTTCGAGTTATAGTGGACATTATTGCCATTTGTAGAATTGCATGTCTGATGTTTTGCATGTATTTGCAACCCATATTTTTGTAATAGTTTTCTTATAATGCCCCTCTGTCAACATCGCTATTGTATGTTGTCATTGTTTTTCTTTGAGGTTATGTATAGCTTGGTTATGTGTTCATCGGGATTAATTAATTGATTTTTCCTTGATTAAATAGAATTGATTAAGTTATTATCTATTTTTAATAAATTAAACTTATGGTTTATAATAGAATATTTAAAATAAAAATATTAAATTATTAAGATGATATGAATGCATTATAAGTAAGATTGAAATTATTAAATCAAATGTTATATTAGTTAATCTTTTGCATGTAAATTTAAAAGGCTATGGTTATAAATTTTAAAATATAAAAAGTTGTCAAATGGTGAATAATGAAAAGTAATGGAAATTAAATGGATGATATGAATAAAGAAAGTAGTTATAGAGAGGAATAAGGAAGGAGTGGAGATAACTGAGGAGGGGAAATTTTATTATTTGGTGCCGAAAGAAATGGCATTTTGTTGTTGCATGAGATTCTTGTTCTTGAAACTTTTATTCTCATTTCTAGGAAAATCCTCTGGAGAGGGTGGTGAAGAAATAACTTTGAAATTTCTTATTGGAGGGTTGTGAAATCTTACTGTGCTGTTAGAGTTGAAGGGTTTAAATCCGGGATTGAAGCTTTGAAAGAGTTTCGAGCTATAGCTGGAGATTTGTCCCCACAATACTTTCAGCTCAAAGATTTGTATCTACCCAGGTTCTTTTTGTTCTTTAAATCATTCCTTTGTTAAGTTTATTTGAAGTAATTCATTAATAGATTCATGATTGAGATCTTTGAATTTAGCTTTGTATGTTCTTGGTTGCATTCATGCCTGGTATTGTGCTCAAATCAATTGTCCAAGCAAGAAATTTCCCTTGTCATAATTTTGCTTTAATGTTATTTGCAACTGGCGTTGAGTCCGACTCTTGAATTAATGAATTTCATCTTTGTTAAGAATTCCTTCCATTTTAATTGGCTCTGTTCTCTTCCTCTTGGAAAAATGAAGCTCTTCTTGTGTCTCACTCTGTATATCGTTGTGAGATTTAATCATCTGTATCACGGGATTTATGTGCTTTGAATCTTTAATACAATATTGGACTGTATTTGGCATTAAGCTGATTCCTGGAACATTAAATTTATTTTCTTTCAAGAATATTTCCCCATCTTGTTGGCTCGTAATGTTCTTGTTGGTGACTATATGAAATGGAACGATGATGCCATAGATGGTATCAGAACAACAACAATTCTTTCTTTTAGTTTCTACGCCTTGCAACCATGTTTCACACAGTTCCCTCTTTCTTCTGTGATGTCGTCCAGTCTAGAGATACCATCGCTTCTCCTCTTAAGTCTTATCCTAACTGTCATTTGTAAGTTACCTAGGAGACCAAGTGATCCACAAGTAATCTCATTTGATTGCAGTGGAAGCCTATGCTTGGCACGTCAAAATATTAAGAGAATATAAGAAGGCCTTTCTACTTTCCACCGTGGGTCTCTTTATAAATAAATGAAGATGTATATTTATGTGTGCTATATATATATGTAATTTTGTATATAAATATTATGATTTCAGGAAAGAAGACCTTTGTCTTGTATTTATTAGAAAATATAGTTAGTGAATTTGAAAATAATAAATAAATAAAATGAAGAGTAGTTGCATTGATTTAGATTAGTAAAGGGAATGCAGAAATAATGTATTTTGTGGTTGAATATTTGGAAAATGTAAGTTGCAATTGATAGAATAGAATTGTTGACCGAGTTCCTTTTTAGTGTCTTAAGTTTAGTAAGAAATGATAATACTAGTAATAAGATATTGGTTAATTTATTTGTTGAATAGGTAATTGTTGCTAACAAGTTATAGGATGTTAAATTAGATGATTATAGCAAATAATGAAATTAGAAATATTAAGTTATTAGAAGAATAAATTTGTTTGAAGCAGAGAGAAGGTATATTGTCTTATTGTTAAAATGGAAGGCTTTACTAAATAAAGAAAATATAATACCTTTATGTGAGTTGTTTATGTTCTTGTTTGTTTAATGGATTTCTCTTGACAAACTTTCTTAGTAGATAGATGTAGGATTCTTTTATATTTATGTCTATGTCCTTGAATTCATTATGCGAATTGAGCATTTTCGATAAGATCATTGTAATGTTATATTATAGTTGGAACTTTAATACTTGGGTTTTGTTTTGTATTAAGTTGTTGCCACACTGTAAGTTTGTTAGATATATCGTGGTTGGGTGTCATGAGAGGAGAAAATAGAGGTCTCCCTTGGATGTCGGTTGATTTTGTATCAAAATTGATTGTGAAGATATCGTTGGGATGTTGTCATTCACTACTCTATACTTGTTGACTTGTTAATTGTGGATTGAAAATAGTTCTTTGAGATCTTGTTACTGTTGTTAGTTCTTTGGTGGGGAAACTATTGTGTTAGCATTTTGAGAGTCTTCCAGAGGTTTGAGGGAATATGGTTTTTACTTGCAAGATTTGGTATGGGGGCCGATGATCTAGGAGGATCCGCCTTGGATAACCCATATCTAGCCTAAAGTATTTATTTGAGTTTTATGTTGTTTCACCTAAAAGCGGGTGGTTTTATGATTCTGTTACTTTGATGATGGTTTATCTTACACTTGGTTTGAGTTTATGTGGCTTGAGCCTTGCACTTGAGTGTGGTTATCGTTACTTTGAAGTTCTAGCGTGAGATGGTGCATGCCTCACTTGGTGTAGTTATTCTGTTGGATTTGGTTTCTTGTGCAAGTTGGCTTGCCATTTGTGATTTTGAGATATTGTTGTTAGTTGGGGGAGTGGCTCTCAGTGGGGGCCGACACCCAAAGTGGCTAAACCAGGACAACCCATTGTGAGTTTAAATCAAGTGATAACTTAATTAATTAATTAGGGGTTTTGGGTAGTTTCCACACATTAATTCAGATAATGTAGCCTCACTCATGGGCCCAAGTGCTTGTTTAGGCTTGGGATGGGTGGGAAGGCCTGGAATGACAAGATCAATTTCCTTTCCTCTGCATAGTAATTTTGCAAGGTAGGTTGATCCTGCATAGCGAGCATGGGGGTCCAACGACTGGTAGAGGTTACCAGGATAACCCAGGATGGGTGCTGACAGCCTAGGAAGGTTACACCAGGTTAACTCGTGACTACCTATGCGATGACACTCCACCCTTTAACAACCTTGTATGTTATTATTTCCCTCTTGTTGTTCTTGAGCCTCTGGAAGCAGATGTTGTCATGTGTTTGTTGATGCTTGGTTAGGTTGTCTTGGATTGGTTATTTCTTGTGATGAATGTTATCTTGTGTTATTGTTGTTCATGTTGTGAAGTCTTGTAATCCTTGTTTTGTTTGATGGTTTTTGTTGAGGTCCTTCTTGTTTTCTCCTAGCACGGGGGGTGGGCCTTCAGGTCCACGTGGTTGGGTGGAACGTGCTATGCACCCCATTGGGTCCCTAGCCATTGATTGAGTTGTGTAGAGATGTACTAGCTATAGTGACACCAGAGATGTTCCAATGTTGGATCTTGATATGGAACTTTGTATTCATACGTTCCAGATGTATTCATCCTTGTTGTACTCTTCCTAGTTCATGTTGGGAAGCAACATTGTAATATTGTAATCCTTGAATAATGTATCTTCATGTTATAATGTATTGTCCATGTTCATGTTATCTTATGGTTATTGGTGTATACTTATCTTTCATGTGATGTAATGATGTTGATTCGATTTGTAATGCAGTCATGTAACCCCAAGGGACTTTTTCAAATGTTGTACAAGTATAGATTCATTTCAAGTGTTGAATGTTAACAATATGTTGCATATTAGTTACTTTAAAAAAAAAATTGTGCCATAAATGTGAGATGTATTAGTTTCCTTTGGGGTTGCATGGTGGGGTGTTATATTTCTTTTGATCAAATAGTTGTATTGCATTTGATTACATGTATGTATATGATTTTTGAGAGAATAATAAAGTTATATGTTTTTTGTTCTTGAATTTTATTAACTATGTAAGTTATGTTTGAGGGAGAGTCTCCCTTAATTTGATTATATTTGTGATACTAAATAGTGTAAGTGTTGATTCGAGTTGTTTAAATATGTCCTTGTTTTAGGAGAGTGATGTTTGGACTTTTTTATGATGCTCAAGGTCATGAAAATGACTCATTTAGACTAGATATGATGCAAAAAAAATATTCATTTACAATTTGAGACTTGAGAGAACAATAGCTTTCATGTAGAACTAGGGATTTTCTCTCTGTTATTTGTATGGGAATAGATCTTCCCAACCATAAAGTGGATTCACCAATGTAGGAACAATTTTTTTGATCTAAAGTTGGATAAATTTTATGTGGTTTTAGTTCAAAAATTTTGGAAGGAAACACATATTTGTAGAAAAGACAAAGCAGATTCACCAATTTAGACATAGATTTTTTGAACTAGTTTTTGGACAATTTTTAATGATAATGGATTGGTTAATCAATGAAAAATTGATTTTTTGATTGATAGAGAAAATCTGTCAAGTTGAGGAAACATTCATTAAGTTATTGCTAGTTGATTTATGGCTTCGATTGTGTAAGAATTTTTGCATCAATGTTTTGGATCACTTCGTGATCCATCATTAGGATGAAGAAGAGAGCATAAGGAGTAAAAATGAAAACTTGCAGACCCAGAATTGTATAAAAAGGTAGGGAAGAGGGATGAGAGAGAAGGTTGGCACAAGAAACAAGGTAACCAAAAAAGATGATGAAAGAAGGAAATAAGTAAAGAACAAA
The DNA here is from genome assembly GCA_007258455.2 of Sequoia sempervirens. Taxonomy (NCBI): domain Eukaryota; kingdom Viridiplantae; phylum Streptophyta; class Pinopsida; order Cupressales; family Cupressaceae; genus Sequoia; species Sequoia sempervirens. Next base: position 11,631 of record VDFB02140603.1, read on the forward strand.
AAATGAAAAATAGAATATACAAAACTAAAAAGAATATACAAAGATATAATATATTATCAAAAATATACAATAATAAAATCAACAATCTAAAATAATAAAAAAATTACAATAATATACATAGCAAGCCAATTAAAAACTAACCAAGAAAATTCCAACTAAACCATAATAAAAACTAGTTAAAATAATAAAAAATCAAAATCAAACTATATAATCATAACCATCCAATTAGATAAAGAACTCTATACAAATAAACAAAAACATAACAAACTAAGAATATACAACACTAAAAAGAAAATACAAAAAATATAATATTTAATGAAGCAATTAAAAATATATATATAATAATATACAATTAAAAACTAGCCAAGAAAATTCACAACTATAAAATAATAAACTCAACTAGCTAAAATAATCAAAAAATCAAAATCAAAATATAAAATCAAGACCATCCAATTAAATAATGAACCCAATACAAACAAGTGCCAGGTAGTGGCTAGTGCTTGCCTTTATAGTATTGTAATTGTTGTTTTTTAAATTTGATAAACAATAAATATAAGTTTTATTAATTGAATAAAAATAAATGTAAGTTTTGTTATTTATAGTATTTTAGCATTGTTATTTAGTTATTTACATGATCTAACCCTAACCCTAATCGTAACTCTAACCCTAACAATAAATTCTAAACCATTATTCTAATCCTAGACCTATCTCTAACCCCAACTATGATCGTAACACTATCCATAACTATAAACCTAATTTTAATCACTAAATTTTAAATAAATAATATATTTAATAAATTTTATATTATTAATTATTATATATTAATAAAATTTATAAATAAAATAAATATAATATATACTAAAAATAATTAAAAGTTAGTTATTTCATATTGACAATGTTTCTTCTCTTTTTTTTTAATAAAAAGGGGTAAAAACTTTATTGATAATCAAAAGCAAACATTATAGCAAAGAACCAAGGTCAAAGCCCTGGGAAACCACCACAGACCGACCAACCAAAAAGAATGGGCACACCAACCCTCTATATATTCCTATCATCCTCTAATAACCTATCCAAATCCTGACGCATCGTGGGAGAAACCTGTCGCCAATCCTCAACTTCAAACCCATTAGTCTGCTCAGCTGCCCATTTGGCCAAACAATCAACCACCCGATTCCATTCCCTTGGAATATGAACAAAAGAAACTATCTCTAGCATATAACTAACCTGAATAATCCTTTGGACCATTGAAGCCAGCTGCCAATTAATGTCTGATGACTTCTGCTCATTCACCAAATTAACCAAAACCTATGAATCCACTTCACAGATTACCTTTCTCCATCCCATAGCTAGAGCCCTCTCAACAGCTTAAATAATCGCTAGACCCTCCATATAATTAATAGTCTAAACCCCTTCATGCACCGAGAAGAGAAAAATAACAGATCCCCAGGAGTCTCTCCCAACTCCACCAATCCCGGCAGGCCCAGGATTACCCCTAGAAGAGCCATCTGTATTAATCTTCAGAACACCATCCAGAGGAGGTAACCACCTCCCCACCCGCTAAACTTTCTGCTTCCCACGCTTACGGTTCCTACTACCCATAGGAGAAGAGTGGAAACCCCGAAGTCCTAGACCATCCACCAACTCCGCATCTCCCTTCTCCAAAGGAAAGGAAATCTCACTCTTAGCCACCATAGACTCCTAAATCATACCAAGCACTCACCACCGCACTTGTTGAACCAACAACTTCTCCCCACGAAAAATACTTTTGTTCCTCTCCAGCCAAATCTTCCAAAGTAGAAAAGTAGGCCCAACATGCCAAACATCCTGCAAAAAGGAATCCCTAGAAGGAGGCCTCCCCATACTATCCCAAAACTCAACCAAAGAGGAAACATGAACACAAGGGTGCTTCCAAACTCCCCACCAGAAATGCCAAATATGCATAACAAAAGGGCACCTAAAAAATAGGTGCGAAGAATCCTCCTCCGCATTCCCACACAAAACACAAATAGAAGGCCCCTGAAATCCCCGCTTCTGAATATTATCCCACATCAAGCACCTATTCCATGCCAAAGTCCAAACAAAATAGTTACACTTTGGCCACGAAAGCTTATTCCACACCCGTTTCCACTAATGAACCTCCCCACCATCCAACTTTTGAGCCAAAAGAAACTGATACCCTGAGGCAATAGAATAAACCCTCTTGGGATTGTGAGACCAAGCAAGAGTATCCTCCCCTGGAGGAGAACTACACCACCTGCTACTAAGAATGCTAAGAAGCTCCGCAGTTCGCCCTTCCGAACCCAAATCCGGCCACTCCGAGGGATGCTTCCAACAAGCCACCACCAGCTGACCCCTAAATGATAGAGACTTGAAGTCACTCACCCTAGTCCATCTAGCCTCAAGAAACCTCTAACACAAAGGAAGAAAATTAGGGAACTAAGAGATAAGGGGAGGGAAGCCATCCCAAGAGTCCCACCAAAAAAGAGCTTCAGTGCCCCTGCTGCAAATCCAAAATAATCCTTCCTTGATCAACTTTGCACCTTTCTGCAGAGTATTCCAAATCACTGAACCTTTTCCTTCCAAAGGGTACCTAGGGAGATCATGTTGAGGTATCCCTGGGAAGTATTTATGAGACAAGATCCTAGCCCAAATATGATCCTATTCCACACACCATCTCCAGAACAACTTAGTAGCCACAACCACCCCAGACAATGCCGATTGTTGAAGACCAAGACCGCCATACTGCTTGGGGTTGCAAACCACATCCCATCTAATGAGACTCCATTTAGAGGATGAAAAACTTCCAGCCCATAGAAATTTTCTTTCAAGAGATTCCAACTCCTTAAGAAAACCCATCAGAGCCACCTGAAGCATGCATCTGTAGGCTGGGAGAGCCTGGACCACTGACTTAAGAAGCTGAACCCTTCCAGCAAAAGATAACCATCTATGGGTCCAATGATTAAATTTCACCCAAAACTTATCAAGAATACTCTGCCATGAGCCTTTGGGAAGTCTTCCCACAAAAATTGGAATACCCAAGTATGTCAGAGGGAGAGCACCAATATGAAACCTCAAGATATTCACAATCCTTCTCTGAATGGGAAGCGGGGTATTGAAGAAATAGATGGAAGATTTATCCTCATTAATCAATTGACCCAAAGCATGAAGGTATACGTCCAACACATACCTCAAGTTAGTAACTTCCCTGACAGTAGCCATCCCCATCATTGTAGTATCATCAACAAACTGCAAGTGAGATTGTGGGAGAAAATCTCCCCCCACCTCCAACCCTAAATGATGCCCAACTCCACATTTCTCCTCATCAAATGACCAAGACCTTCAACCAGGAGTAGAAATAAGTACGGGAAGAGAGGATCACCTTGGCGCAATCCCCTAGAAGCACCAAAAAGCTCAGAATGACATCCATTTATCAGCACTGAGAAGGAAACCTAAGTAATACAACTCATGACTCATAGAATCCATTCCTTGCAGAATCCAAATGCAACCAGAATCTTCCTCAGAAAAGACCACCGAACCCAGTCATAAGCCTTAACCATATCCAACTTAATGAACATCACCTTCTCTTGGGAGCACGCCATAGAATGGATGGTCTCCATAGCAACAAAGACTCCATCCAGGATTTGATGGCCTGCCACAAAGCCACTCTACTCCTCAGAGACCAACACTGTAAGCCACTTCTTCAACCTTTCAGCTATTAACTTCGAGATAATATTATAAACCACATTATAGAGAGAGAGAGAGAGGTCAGAATTGCGATAACCTATTAGCCCCCTCACACTTAGGAATGAGAGCAAGGAAAGTGGAATTCAAAGCGCACAACATTTGTTTATTCCTTTGAGACTCTTGGACAACCGCCAAAAGATCCAACTTTATGATATCCCATAACTCTTGGAAAAATTCAATCGGGAAACCATCCAAGCCAGGAGCTTTTCATTTCTTCATCTAAAACACTATCCCTTCCAACTCTTCAAGAGAGATATCACCCATCAACTGTTCATTCATCTCCCTGGAGACCAATTGGGGAACACAAGTAAGAACTTATGCTTCCTTAGCAAAATCGCCTTGTGCCTCCTCCCTGAACATAGAACTGAAATACTGGGTTGCCTCAACAGAGATTTCCTGAAACGAGGCCAAGCGAATCCCCCTATCATTCACCAAAAAAGGAATGGAATTACCATGCCTCCGGTCCTTCACAGAGTTAAAGAAGAAGGTAGTGTTTTTGTCTCCTTCTAGTAGCCATTCAACTCTGGTCTTTTGCTTCCAATAGATCTCTTGTAATTCACACTCTTGAACCACTTTAAGAGCCAGAGCTTCCTCTCCTAAAAGCTCCTTCGTAATCCCATTCTCCCGAATCAACCACATAATGTTATTCAATTCCTCCTGAGCTATAGCCTTATCCTAAAAGATATTACCAAAACACTGTTGATTCCATCTCTTAAGCTGATACTTAACAAATTGAAGAAGCTTAGCGAAATTGTACATTGTCATACCCACAACAGGCCGACCAGTCCTCCACCAGACATCAATATGCTAAAAAAGGGAAGCATCTCACAACCACATCAACTGGAACTTAAAGGAAGGGGTTTGATGCACACCCCCCGAACTGATTCTAAGCATAATAGGCTAGTGATCATAACCCCTCCAATCAAGAATCTCAGAGCAAGTAGACCACAACCCTCCGACCCAATAGCAAGAAACAAGGAACTTTTCTAGCCTCTCAACAATCCAGTTCCCACCAATTCTTCTATTGTTCCAAGTGAAACACCCATTGCTAGGTTTCACATCAACAAGATTCAAGGATGTTATACTATCTCGAATTAATAGAGTAGATGGCTCTAGCCTTGTAGTACCATCTTGTTTCTCAGACAACTCACTTATGGAATTGAAGTCTCCTGCCATAATCCATGAGTGAAAAGGAGCCAAACTAGGAACATATGTAAGATGGTACCAAAGAATTTGTTTGCCATGAAGCTCAATAGGAGCGTACACATTTGATAAGAAGACACTTTCACCTGTTTCAAAGCTAGAAGCCACCAGGGAAATCGAAGACTTTGAAGCCATCCACCAAATAGGGCAGAGCTTTTGAGGATCCCATAAATAGGCTACCCCCCAGAGGAGCCAAAGGCCCTGATACACTGACATTTTTCATATCGCCACAACTTAGGTAAAATACCCATCATACCCTCAACTGATAACTTAGTCTCATGCAGAAAAAGAATATCAGGGGCTTTACCTTTAATCATATCTCAAACAACTTTTTGTCTAGGGCTGCTATTCAAGCCCCTTACATTCCATGAAAGGACAATCATTTCAAGGGGTAAGAAAAATGAGAATCTAGGGTCTTGACTAAACCTAATTCCACCAACATTTCCCCAACTATCTTTAACTTTTCCATATCCTTCTTCCAACCTACCTTGGAAGGTTTTTCACTTGCACCCTTCCTTGAATCCTTTTTCTGAATACCCAAGTGAGCGGAGGCAGGCGAGACCTTACCCTCATCTGGACACTTTCCATTAGAGGCCTAGGAGACACCCCACCATATCATCTGATTCTACCTATGTAAATAGATCTTGATTTGTGTCCATCTGCCCAGTACTAGCATCCTACATGACTTGCATAACCTCCATAGGTCCCTCCTATCTAGCACCCACAACCCCTTCATCCAAATTTACCAAACCTGGGTTCACTTCCTACTGAATAAGATCATCCAATACCTCAAATAGGTCTATTAAAAGTATCATCCTCTTGTCTTTCCCTGAAGGGCCTCTTTTGCCCTTGGTTCTTATTATGAGATTTAATAGGGACAAATCCATCATCACCAGTGCCATCACCGGGAATAGGCTCCTTCCCCTTATCAGCCCTAGGTGAGTTGCAGGGAGGCATAGAGGGTTGAGGCCCCGCATGCTTGGACTTAGGGCATCTACGCTGCAAATTCCCATACTCATGACATAAGTGACACCAAAAGGGAAGGGTTTCATAATCCAATTGTTGAACCCAAGTATGAGAACTTGCACTAACTTCCACAAAATATGGCAATGGTTTGCTTAAATCAATTTCCACACATATACGAGCAAAGGTCATTACCTTTTTGAACTGCATCTGTTGTGAAGACCCAATAGGCTTTTTGAGCATTGAGGCCACCAAATGCAACACATCCTCGTGCCAGCACTCGATTGAAAACCATGGCAACTTGACCCAAATTGGAACCCGACTCAAAATTTCCTCAGTTGGATTGAAGCTCGCATGCCATGGTTTGATAAACAAACCCACTTGACTATAAAAATAGCCCTAGGTCCACCTTCAAAAATCCTATTCTGATCAGCCATGCAATCAAAAGTTACCATAAAGTAATTATTTTCCAAGAGCCTAATCTCCATTTCCCCTTCTAGCATCCAGGTCCTTTGAGCCCAAGATTCCAAAAATTGCAACAAGATTCTCAAACCCAAAAACTTGCAATAAAAGGAGTGCTTCAAGTAATATTCAATATCATCAGCAAGCATCTTGATCATAATAACCAATTTTTGCCTCTCTTTGCATCTTTCCAAGCACCCATTAATCTTCATAATTCTAGTTCCTCCAGATAGCCCAGAGTCATTCTTTTCCATATCCGACGCATACAAATCATTATTGAATGTCTTCGCACCCTAAGACAAGGGTTTCAAACTGAATGCTGAGCGAAAGTCCAACATGGGACTAGCCCCGAAAGACTCCCCATGAGACATAGAATAATATTAATATCCTAGGCTTGCATGCAAACCCTTAGATCGAAAGAGCCAAAGGACTCAATACGAGGGAAAAAGAGAACTTTATGGGACCACCCACCCGAGTAGTGAAAGGTGTGCCCTTGAATGGGACAAAACCCCACACCCAAGTAGACCAACACAGTGTTCAAGGAGAGACCGCAGTACCACACAACAGATCCCAACAGACTACCACTTGGAAACAATCCTATGCAGGTAAAGAGAAGGAAAGACGCCACTCCCGAGGCAACACACTCAAAACCCACCACACACTACTGCCCATTGGTCCAGCACAGAGCCATACCCAACAATGACTTCACACTCCCCACACAATGACCATAGCTAGGCACCACCCACACCTCAAAGCCATAAAGGGAAGAAACGAGAGAAACAAGGTAGAGAACAAACACTACACCCCCATAGTCGCCACACATCCACTGGAGAATCAAACCGACGTGCATGTAGCTAGAGAATGAGCCAACCCCCCCGTATACCATAATCACCCCCCAACAACGCATGCACAAGGAAAAACTAAATAGAGCTAGGGCACGATTGCCCTAGCTCGAGTTGTAGAGCGCCAACCATCTTATACTGACAATGTTTCTTCTCTTATTATTAATATAAAATTATTATATATTAAAATGATTATTTATTACAATTTGCTTACTTATAATTATATATATATATTAAAAATATATATATTATATTAAATTATTGAGTTTGATTCAAAGTAGACACAAGTGCAACTAAATCTTTTCATTCAAATCAATAATTATTAAATATTAACGAACCAATAATTATAGATGGTATGACACAAGTGCAACTAAATTCTTCATTCAAATCAATAATTGTTAAATATTAATGAACCAATGATTATAGATGGTATGATTATATATATATTAAAAAATATATATATTATATATTAAATTATCGAGTTTGATTCAAAGTAGATACAAGTGCAACTAAATCTTTTCATTCAAATCAAAAATTATTAAATATTAACGAACCAATAATTATAAATGGTATGACACAAGTGCAACTAAATTCTTCATTCAAATCAATAATTGTTAAATATTAACGAACCGATGATTATAGATGGTATGATTTTTCCAAAGTCCATGAATGATAGAGTAAGTTCACTTTTGGATTAAACTGTGTATGCTATTTTGAATCAACGTTTCAAACCATGCTCAATAATTCATCGTAGGAAGAGGATAATGAAGAATATGATTGTAGAAATTAGTTAAGAAGATGAAAACATAACATAAGAATGAATAATATAGTAATATGATATAACACAAAATATTACCTATAATAATATAAGATATAAATATAAATAATATATATAAATTTTACATTAATATAGGTTAATAAATATATATAAATTAATATTACCTACATTAAAATAGGTTGTATATTATATATAATAAAGATCTAAAATAATATAGGTTATCTTATATACCTAAAATTATATAGGTTTCTTATATATCTATATATTCTAGGTTATAATTTTTTTTGGAGAACTTATAGATATTAATATAAAACAAGGCCACGTAGTGGCATGTACTTGCCTTTGTAGTATTCTAATTAGGGATTTGTAGAGTTGGAATAAAAATAAATGTAAGTTTAATTAATGTGAACAAAATTTAATTTAATTTTTTTTAATTGTTGTATTTTAGTTTTGACTTTTGTATTTTGTGTTTTGTTTGATTAATAGCATTGGGTTTTTTATATGTTTTGAAGGGCGGTAATGTATTCCGTTTAGATGTCAAATATCGAAAATAAAATAACGGAATGAACAAGCTTGATGCCGTTTTGGTGTTGGGTTTTTCAAAAAATAAAAATTTGAATACATTTGAATAATTATGTAATTGGAACTCATTCAGCTAGAGACAAGAAGTATTTATGAATTATTTTGTACTAAGAATATAACTATACCATTAAAGCCGTAGGTTGAATTTGTTCTAGAACAAAACATTACACAATCGTTCTTTTAATAAAATGATTTATTAAGGTAATTGATTTTTGAATTGATAGTGAAATAATAGATACTATTAATATATCAAATATATATTATATTCTAATTTAATATTAATAATTTATAAATTATATTAGTGTAAACTAATAATATTATAATCTTAATATATTTTAAAATATTGTTTTGATTAGAGGTAAAAGACGGGTTTTGAAGGGGCCTAGAACCCTTTACAAAATAAAGCAACTAATATCAAAAGAAAACAACAATAATCAATAATCAGCCCAGCATCAACAAAACACCAATAAAAAAATAGCCAAAAAGAAGGAAACCAGCCAACAACACTACATATTGTTTATAATTTTGACAACTTCCATTTGACTAGTAGCCAGCTTCTGCCCCTTAACCACGGTATCATAAACCTCAATACTCGAGGGTCCAACCTAATTTTTCACACTGTTTCTAGTCCTAACCCCAGGCCCACCAGCTTTTACCTCACTACTCAAAACATAACCTTTAGTAGCACCCTTGTTAGCAAAACCTTTAGCAGCACCCTTGTCAACAACATAACCTTTAGCAACACCCTTTTCAGTAGCATAATCTGCAACCATTGGCTTGCCCTCAACAACAATAACATCAAAAAACACATTCTCCTTCCTCTTTTTAATAGAAGTCATAGGGGAGATAGCCTTCACAGATTCTGACATAGCTAAGACTTTAGGGGCATCTCCACCCTTCATCACAACATTCCATAACTTATCAAGTTTATCCTCAGTTGAAAACATTCTTACCTCCATATTTTTTTTAGATTGATGGTCTCCTTAGCCACAATATTAGCAACAGTATTGAGGCCATCCATTAAATTATCAATTTTTCTTTAGACGGAAGGGTCCTTAGCCTTGCTAGCAGCTCCTCTAATATGAACATTGGTCCTATTAATCTAATGAAAGAACCATTTAAAAAATTTGAAAATCACATTAACACTATCATGGGCCAAACCCAACACATCAGAAAGATCCTCCTTATCAAAGTTTTCAATACGTTTTCACACAACAAAATCGTCATCATAGGAACTCACATGAACCTTTTCAGCAAAAGCTTCCTTAGCTTTACCAACAGGGACACAAGACTTCATCGTACGAATGGAACTAGCGATTTCCTTAGCAACAAACTTCCTTTTCATAATCCTATTTGCATATGCTTTACTATTTCCCATAGCATGTCCACCACCCACAAATCTAACCTTCTCCTGATTTTGTAGCTCAATGATAGTGCTCAAAACATCCTCACCATAGACACCACCAGCCATGGAAAGAGTGAAACCCTTCTCCAGGAGATGGTCAACATTTAACACCCTTCTCTTTCAGCTTCCCTCCTTAGGTTCTTGTACAACTCTAGTTGTTTGGGGAGGAGAAGAAGCTTCCCCATAAAGGTCATTTTTATCCTTATCCACCTTAGAAGGAACAATCACCTCCAATTCATCACTACATGTCATATATCCTACCTTCTTATCCATCTTCCTTTTCCCAGATTTACCCTAAATAGGGGAACAGGGGCCCTCCTCTAAAGAGGCATATGAATCTGGGACATATTCAACATCATCATCCCTATCAAACTCAGATTATTTATTTAAAATAAGCCTCCTCTTCTTCATTTTCTTAGAAGCCCTTTCCTCCCCCAACTCCATCTCATAGCCCTCCCTAGCTTTAGCAGGAATATCCTTTGGAGAAACAAGATTTTTATGCACCTCATGAGCTTTAACATGGTCATAAATGAGAAGACTCAACCTCAAATGCATGACAAGATTTTTGGGGTTTTTTCTATGATCTTTAATCCTAGAGTCCATCGACATCAACAAATAGTAGGGAAAGGACACCCATTTCTTGTGCCAAAAATGGTTAAGCAACAGAAAATGGTAATTGTTAATAGCCATGTACCTTCCTTCCAGGGTAATATACCTCATAATTTCTTCGACGACATCCCGCCATAGAGCTTTCAAGGAACTCTTGAGATACCCACCACTCTTCGCGACTTCAGGTCATTAGCCTCATTCTTCTTAAAGAAAAGAGACATCACGACCTACGATTCTTTCTTATCTCTAAACACCTTCATACCCTGAATAGCCAAGCTTGTAATCTGGGCTATGAATTCTTCACCCACCACAATTTATTTACCACCCAGATTCAGGGTTCTCTCTTTCCACCCTTCTACAACTAGTTCAATAACCTAGGGATTGTTGCCATGCAATTTCTCCATATATGGTGTTAAAACATGCTTTTCAAGAATCTCCCACACCTCCTTTCTCTGCTTAGCAGTATCACAAGATTTAGGCTTGGCACGATTTCTTTCCCCACCTATGATTCTAGCAAGCAAAGGAGGTGCAAAATTTCCCAAAAAATGTGAGGCATTGATGAAGGTTTTTTATTGACATGTATTAAAGACACACATCTCATCACCTTTGATGCTTCTTGGTGTGCGAGTGTAAGGATTTTAGTCGGTCGAAGGTGGGTGGTTTTCTGGAAGCCAATGAACCAGAGAAACAATGGAGGCTAGTTTCACCTTGACATCGCGGAGGAAGTTGGACTATTTTGTTGGCAAAGCATTTGTGAAGCGATTGCGAGGTTTATTTCTCTTCAAGGATGTGCACATGGCGCAAGCAGTACAATTTATTTTGGGTAATGGATTTAAAAAAATTAAAGCACAGATATAGGAAAAATATGGATATTTATTCATTGGTCATGGCTTGGGGTCTAGACATAGGGGAGTCGGTGGATGTAGTGAGGAAAGTTATGAAAACTCTGGTTCACCAAGATTTTTTAGAGGATATGGAAGGCATTTTGGAATGGGTAATACCAAGAGTGGGGCTTATTAAGGTTGAAGGCATGGATGGTGGAGGCCTGAAGATTGTGGATTTAAATCATCTCTTTATCAGGTGGCCAGAAGGATGCACCAAAGCTCTGTGGCGAGAAGGTGCGGAGCGTGGGTGGCAAGCACTCAAAATCTACGTCATGCTAATAGAGGTCGAGGAGGTCATACAAAATCTCAAAGACATCGCCGAAGTAGAGATGTGGGAAAAGAAGGGTCTTTGTCTGAGAAAGAAGACGAAGCCGTTAATGGAGATAGTGCCATTGGAGATGGGTAATTCATCGAAGGCATTTGATTAGTACAAGTTTAAAAAATATTTAGATTACTGCACTAAATCTTGTCTGTGATTTGTTTTTTGGGGGTTATGCCTAGATTTGCATTGTAAAACACCTTGGGGCACAAACAATCGTTGGAAGGGTAGATTTCCAGCGGGTATGATTAGGGATAATTTATTATGTTGGAAATTGCACTAGTTAATCATTTTTTTTGGTAGCTGATGGATGAAGATAAATCTGAAGTATATATAACTTTTGCTATATATTTAATAAAATAAACTATTATCATCGATAATATATATATATATATATGAAAGGAGAACCTACAAAATAAAATAACCTATATTATATTGTATATAAATATATAATATAAACTAATATTGCATATAATATAAATTAATATTATATACATACATAATATAGGTTAACTATTTACCTACAAATTATTACCTATAATAATATAAGATATAAATAGAAATAGTATATATATATATATATATATATATATATATATATAACCTACATTAGGTTATATATTATCTTATATACCTATATATTATAGGTTATAATTTTTTTGAAGAAAGTATATATATATTGATATAAATTAATATAAAAATATACATGATAAAAATACCATAAAATATAAACATAGATAAAGATATTTGTTTACGGGAAAGAATACAATTTTTTTATTTTATTTAATAGTGTGAATCCAATTCTCTATAAAATAGTTAATTGATTTTTGTAAGATTTTATTTAATAAAAAAATAACAATTACATACATTAAAAAATCATTCTTAAAAAAAAAATCAAAATAAATCACATTTATTTATTTTAGAAAGATTTAATGAAACGATTTTATAAAGCAAACAATGAAAAATCATTCCTTAAAAAAATGTTTAATTTGCTTTATCCACCAATAACACACAATTTTTTTTTTAACCAATCATATGCACAAAAAATAATTTTTATAATTTATAAAGTTAAATATTTTACAAGTTGACTTTACAAAATTGAATTTTATTTTAATTTTTGTTTAAATATTGTTTTTGATTGGTTGAAAACTAAATTATTAATAACTATTTAACTAAAAAAAGTCAAACTCATTACAATAGTACTATGCTAAGGCAAGTAGTAATAATATAAAAATTATACATGATGAAAAAAATTATTAATGAAAAGAAAGGATAGCAAATAATAATCAAATAATACCATAAAATATTAAAAACATAGATAACAAAGATATTAGTCTAATGAAAAGAATAATACAATTTTATTTATTTTTTTATTTTAATAGTGTGAACTAAATTTCTATAAAATAGCTAATTGATTTTTTTGAGATTTTCTTTAATAAAAAAATAAAAATTACATGGCCATAAAAACCATTCTTAAAAAAAGTCAAAATACATACATTTATTTATTTTTAGAAAGACAAATTGACTTTATAAAGAAAAAAAAATTCTTTAAAAAAAAAAAAATGTTTACCTTGCTTTCCTATCCACCAATAACACACACAACTTCTTAACCAAACATATGCTCAGAATAATCAAAACTAAACATAAACTATCCCTCTTTTGAGTCAATTTTTTTGTGCTTGGTTTCTTAATATTTATGAGGTTTTTAATTGCTTCATTTATATTATATTTTTGTATTTTCTTAGTTTGTTATGTTTTTTTTTTTAAAAGGAGGGGTAAAAACTTTTATTAATCAACAAGAGTAGTACAAAGCATTAGGCAAAAGAAAGCCCCAAAGGCCCCAAGACAACAAGCAAGAGATCAAGAATCATTAATGCAACATTTCACATCCTCAGTAACCCAACCCTCCAAGTCCTAGGCAAGGTCCCTTGGTAAACTGTCCCAGTCATCCACAGATCCACTCTTCAGAGGCCACTTTTGCCAACCCATTAGCCACCTTGTTCCATTCATGAGGGATATGGGAAAAAGTGACTGAATCCAATAAATCTCCAAGGTTGGCAATTTGTTTTGCCACCACTGCCAATTGCCAACTAGCAGCATCAAAATGCCGTCCATTTATCAAATCTACCACCACTTGAGAATCAGATTCACATATAATCTATTGCCAGCCGAGAGCGTATGCTCTCTTTAAGGCCGAGAGAATCGCCAATGCCTCCATGAAGTTATTGGAGTGTTTCCCCATATACTCAGAGAAAAAGAACACAACCACCCCTGAACTATCTCTGCCCACCCCACCAATACCAGTGTGCCCAAGATTACTTCTAGAAGACCCATCAGTGTTGATTTTCAAGACACCAGAGGGAGGAAGCATCCAATGCCCTCCTCTAAAGACCTTCCCTCTAGAGCACGTGCCCCGCCCGAGCTTGAGCCTTCCAGTACTACCAACAGAAATCCCCAGCTTCTGAATAACTCTAGTATCCCCAGGATCAACTGGTATTGACAAATCACATTTAGCTTGGAACGTCTCTTGAAGAGCCCCAAGAATGCGAGCCCAAACTTGGCCCACCTGTAATTTCCTATCCAGAAAAACCCTTCGATTGCGCTCCAACCAAATTTTCCAAATAATTAGACTAGGGCCAATAGGCCAAGCAGTGTGCAAAAATGAAGTCTTTTCCTTTGAAGGCTCAGTATTCTACCAGAATTCGCCAAGAGATGAAGGATGTTGACATGACATATTCCAAGCCCCCCACCAGAAGTGCCAAATAGTCCTAGCAAAGGGGCATTGAAAGAAAAGATGAGAAACAGTCTCAACATCTTTGAGACATAGAAAGCATAAAGAGGGACCTTGGAAGCCCTGCCTGAAGAGGTTGTCCCAAGTCAAGCACCTACCATACACCACTAGCCAAGAGAAAAAATTGCATTTTGGCCAAGAGAATTTATTCCAGATGTATTTCCACCAAGGAACCTCAGCACTACCTAAAGCCTGCCTATCCAAAGCATGATACCCTGAAGCAACAGAGTACTTCCCTTTAGGATCTGAGCCCCAAGCCAACACATCCATCTCCAGAAGCGAGCAACACACTCTATCAGCTAAAATGGAGGACAAATCCCTCCTATCCTCCAAAGGCCACTCTTACATAACCTTCCACTGATAAATGATAGTCTGTCCCAAGACTTGAGGGGCTTTGAAGTCCATCACTCTGCTCCAGCCACCTTGAACAAAAATCCTGCTTAAATTCTCCAAGTGAGGATGTGAGGAGAGGATAGGCGGGAAGCCATCCCAAGAGTCAAGCCAAAAGAGACCATCTGAACCTCTATTGCAAATCCAAAAAAGGATTTGTTTAACCAGTGGAGCTCCCCTCTTGAGAGTTTCCCAGATCATAGACCCTCTACCCAAAAGACTAAAACGAGAAACCTTAGCGCCATCCACCTCCCCAAGATATTTGAAGGTAAGAATCTTAGCCCAGGTCTGATGTTGATGTGAACACCACCTCCAATACAACTTCACTACCAACTCTTGTCCATTCCAATCTGCTCTACGCAATCCCAGGCCCCCATCTTGCTTTGGCCGAGAAACAACTTCCCACTTAACTAAGCTCCACTTTCTCAAGAGGAGATTACCTGACCAAAGAAACTACCTACAAAGCCCCTCAAAATCATTGATGAAACTTGAAGAAGTCATCACAAAACATCTGTAAATAGGTAGAGCTTGCACAATAGACTTTAAAAGAGTGACTCTACCCACCGTTGATAACCATCTATAGGTCCAGTGAGAAACTAGTCCTCCAAATTTATCAATCACCTCCTGCCAAAAATGCTTGGGAGATGGTCGTACATCTAGAGGGATACCCATATAGGTTGAGGAGAAAGGGAGTTGTTCCAGTTCCAACCATGTATAAGCCCAGTCGCAACTTGGGAGTTAATGAGCCCCCCTAGACCTTCAGCCATCATGAGCAGGATAAGGGATAAAGGGGTCTCACGATTTGAGACCTCTAGAGGCACCAAACAACTCAGAGGATTCCCCATTTATGAGAACCGAAAAGGAGATCGTCTTCACACAACACATAACCTAATCGATCCACTCACTGCTGAACCCAAAGGCTCCAAGAATTTTGATTAGAAAACCCCAATTGACCCTATCATAGGCCTTTGACACGTCCAATTTTATGAACATTGCCTTATCCCTTGAAGAGGCCATAGAATGAATAGCCTCCACTGCAATCACAACTCCATCAAGAATTTTTCTACCCACTACAAAGCCCCCTTGTTCCTCTGAAACTAGCTTATCCAACCAAGGCTTCAAGCACTTGACAATTAGTTTTGTGATGATTTTATACACCACATTACACAAAGCAATTGGTCGAAAGAGATCTAGAGAATCGGCACCCTCACTCTTAGGAATAAGGGCAAGAAAAGTGGCATTCATAGCTCTCAACAGTTGCTTGTTCCTTAGAGATTCTTGCACAACCTCCAACAAATCAAGCTTGATCACTTCCCAAAATTCCTGATAGAACTCGACAGAGAACCCATCAAGACCAAGAGCCTTCCCCTTTTTTAGCTGAAACACCACATCCTCTAACTCCTTCAGAGAAATAGGTTGAAGAAGAGAGGAATTCATATCCATTGTCACCAAAGGAGGGATACATGCTAGGATAGAGTCTTCCTCCTCAATGGCCAGTGGGGTATCCTCAGTAAAAAGATTAGAGAAGAAATGAACAGCCTCATTAGAAATTTCCAAAGAGGAAGAAAGAACAAATCCCTCTGAAGAACAAAGAGAGGAGATAGTGTTACCCTGTCTTCTAGCCTTTACTGAATTATCGAAGGAGGTATTCTTATCCCCTTCTTGAAGCCAATTAATATGAGCCTTCTGCTTCCAAAACATTTCCTCACAAAGCTCCCATTCGTCAAGTACTTTGACTACTGCATCCTCTAACCTACTCAAAACCACATCCAACCCATGCTCCCTAATCTACCTAGTAATAGAATCCAGATGCTCCTGGGCTACCCTTTTCTGCTGAAAAATGTTGCCAAACTGATGCTTATTCTAATGCTTTAGTTTATACTTCACATATTGAAGCCTCTTCATAAAAGTGTACATAGCAATCCCTAAAGCTAGACGACCTTCCACCCACCATTTAGGCACTAAGTCAAAAAGACCCTCCTCCCTAAGCCACATAATCTAGAACTTGAAAGTTTGTTTCTTAGAGCCACCAGCCAAGCGAGCAGAGAACTTGATCGGCCAGTGATCTGTTCCTCACCAATCTAAGATTTCAGAGCTTGTTAGCCACTTGTCACTAACCCAAAAACTGGATACCAAAAACCTATCTAATCTTTCAGAAATAGCTTCTTCCCCAAGCCTCCTGTTATTCCAAGTAAACGTGTCATTTAAGGGTTTGATGTCCACAAGCTGAAGTCAGGATAGATTCTCACGCAGAAGATCAAATGAGGTGTCCAGACGAGGCACACCCCCCTTTTCTTCTCAAGAGAGACAATTGCATTGAAGTCCCCTGACATGATCTAGGATAAAAAGGGATCCAACGATCTCAAAAAAATTATATGAGACCATAAAAGACTCTTACCAGGGACATCCGACGGAGCATAGATATTGGA
>VDFB02140604.1:0-18276 GCA_007258455.2 Sequoia sempervirens
TGATCTTGGACGTCTTGTATATCCTGTACTTCCTGCTCTTCTTGAATCTCCGGCATACTTTGAACTTCTTGGACCAATTGCATACCCTGAATTTCTTGGACAGATGGGTCATCTTGGATTCCTTTGAGGGCGGAAATCATTCCTTCCTCGAATTCTCCATCCATAATGTCCGTATCATTATCTGATTCTAGGATTTCTGTGCTTGCCGGAGAAGGTTGATCATCATCTTCTACTTGTATTGGCTCCACATTTTCGACTGGAGAAGGGATCCTAGCATTTTCCAAAGATTCTCTATCCATGGCGAGCATTTCTTCTATAATTCTGGAAGTGGCCGACTGAAGAGGTTTAGACTTGTGCTTCTTTCGAGAAGGCCCTTCGTCTACCGTTTTATCCTTGTCTTGTCTTGCAGATTTGTCAACTTCTTTCCTCTTTCTCGAGTTGGCAGCATCTGTTTGTCCATCTCCACGAGATGCACCGGCGTTTGAAGAACATGACTCTGTATCGCCCATCAATTCGTAGGTGAAATGCACATTTCTCTGTCTTAGGACATCCACCTGCTGATCTATCCACCACTGAGAGTACTTGAAAACAGGGCGCATCAAAGTTGCTAGGTCACCCATCTCAGGTTCAAACCATTTTATAGGGGGAAGTGGCTCATTCTCCTTGAAGCCCGACTGCACGTATATTCCATCGTCTTGTAGTTGATCGGGTACTTTGAAAAGCTCTGTTGCCCTTATCATGCTCAATGGCAACCTTGACCACAACCTTCTTCTTACGTCATATTCATCTGCGGCGTTAGCCCACAAGTCCTCTAAGTCAACCCGATGTTTGCACTTTTCTCCGTCCACAGTTCTGATGTGATGGAGCGGATCAAAGTTGTTCATGGATTTGTATGATATGAATGGATATTGTTGTATCTCCAGTTGAGCAACTTCTGCCGCTTGTGCCGTCGGACATGACTCCTCCATGTTGCCGATGAAGAAAGGAAAGGTGACAGCCGCTTTCTGCTTTGGCCTTTGAATATTCTGATACGCCTCTAATTGCCTTAGCACCTCTAGCAATACCATCTTGTTGGTCGGATAGATGGGAAGTCTGTAAGGATTTCCTGAAAATCCTTGGATTCTGATGTAGGTGAACTTGGGATACTGAATGAACCAGAATCCATACCGACTGATTAGGCTCTTGGCTTCGCGTGAGAGTCTTTGGTGCGTTCCGCCTTGAAGAAGCCGGGTGATGTACATTAAGAAGGCGTCACGAGCCCGTCGGAAATGAGACTTCTCTTTCAATTGCAGCTGCGGATAACAATCGTAGACTTTGAATTGCCCTTGGCCATTGCCAACCACGCCTTTGCAAGTCAAGCCAGGATACTTGTAATATCTTGCAAGTGAATATACGATGTATGAGCTCATGTGAAAAGTTTTGGTCTCCTCAAAGTTGACCAACTGCTCGTGCATGCTATCACTAATCATTCTGGACCAATTGAACATCTTGACTCCAGTGATTATCTCATCAATAAAATAATACATCCAATTTTCGAAAGGTGCACCGTGGGAACTGCCTACTATTCTGTTTAGTAGCAAAACGATGTCGCCATATTCCTCTTTGAAATGAGTTCTGATCAATTTCTTTGGCATCTTGCCTGCAGTAGGCTTGGGCTTTAGTAACCAATTCTTGTTTATGTTGGACGCACAGAGATCCTGCTGGCTCTGGTAAAGCTTGAGTGCATCTTCCTTGGTGCGGTAGGACGTTCGATTGTAAACTGGAATTCCAAAAGTTTCTTGGATTGCTGGCTCGGACAAGTAGGCGAGAATTCTTCCATCAGGAGCTTCTATTTTCCTTTCTCGTGCATTGTAGTGCAATGCGCATTCTACCATAAGCTCCGGACATTCTTTTGCTGGTGGAAATCCAGCTGTGTGGACGATTCCATTGCGCATCATCCTCATGGCAATTGGTGTAGGCAGACGTCCATCAGTCCCGTACATTCTTTTCCTGAAGTCCTCAAGATCAATGTGGCCAAGATTTGTGTCCACAACGTGCTCCCACTTGGACTTGATTTTCGATTGTGCTTGCACACCTTTGCTAGCGAACTTCATCTTCACTGCTTCGAAAATGGATCTGCAAGAAAAGTAGGAAGAATAATCAGAATTCGAAATCTAAATCAGTTTGAAAGACATTCCAGCTAATTATCAATTTAGACTTCGTGGAAAAAATCAAGCTGGAAAGAAAATAAACGATGAAGCTTCATGTTAAAATGAAATGGACAAAACAAATCTGCCTTGTGACTTCTGGAGAAATGATCACAATCACGATGCAAGCTGATAAAATTCTATCTCTTTTACTTTGCTGCAAATTTCTTCAACAAGTTTCTTCTCACACCTTCTTCAAAAATCGAATGATTGCACAAATGAGAAGTGAAATCACTTATAGAGGTGAGGAGGTCGATCTTTTTAGCAAATTTGCAATGTTTCCTTCGAATTGAGTTTGAACTCATCTTTCACTTCGCTTCCGGGTGGCAAGTTTTATCTTCAATAATCTTGTCCGGGAAAGTTTCCAATTTCATCGCCAATCCAACAAAACCTTTGTCTTTCTTTCCAATTTCGAATTTTTCAAGACTTATCCTTTTGGGTGTTGGAAAGTAAATGATTAAAATAATTAAAATAATTATTCCATGTGTCAATTTCAACCCATTCGTTTTATGGCGAATTACTTTTGATTTTCGAAAATTTCCTCATCAATGCCTTAGGCGAATTTTCATTTTTTCAATTTTCTTGCCAAAATCTCTATCATCCAATTTCATTTGGCCATGATTTTTAATCGTTTTTCCAAAATTTATCTAGCCATGTCCAATTTTATTTGGCCATAAATATTTTTTCGTCCAACATTTCTCTAGCCACGAATTGCCTCTTGTCCAAAATTATTTTGCCATGTCCGATTTTATTTGGCCATATTCTCTTGATTTTTCCACAATTTAGCTAGCCATGGCGAAAATTTTCTCTAAACACTTGGGCGAATTTTCTAAGTGCCATGCATATTTTCATTTTCCAAAGGTTTAGACTTAGGCAAAATTTTAATTTTTCCTCACCTCTAAGCATGGCGGACTTGCTAGTTGTTTTGGCCACTTAATTTTTTTCTAATTCTCTCATGCCAATTTATCATGGACTAGGCTGAATTTTCCAAGTGTTGGGCTATTTTCCTTGGGGTGGACTTTAGCATTTCTCTTGCCACTTCATTTTCCCTTGGCTATGCCTTAGCCACTTTGTCTTTTGCTCAAGGGGTGGACCTTGATCTTTTCTTTGCCATTCATTTTATGCCTAGGGCGGACTTTCTCCTTATGTTTGCCACTTCAGCTTTTCTTTAGGGCGGACTTAGTCAAAGTGGTTGCCATTTCAGCTTCTACCCAAGGCGGACTTTGGTTTGTGGTTAACCATTTGCTCATTGCCTTAGACTTTTTCTTCTTTTCAAAGGGCGGACTTTGCTCACTTTGTTGCCATCTAATCTTTTGGCTAAGGCGGACTTTGGGTCTGGGCTTGCCACTTACATTCTAACTTAGGGCGGACTTCCTCACTTGTTTGGCCATTATCTAATACTCAAGGCGGGCTTGATCAAATGCTTGGCCATTTGCATAGGGCGGACTTGCTTGATGGTCTTGCCATTGGACATATGAACATAGGCGGACTTCCTCATCTTTGATGCCGTAGTCTTTTCTGTGCAGGGCGGACTTCATCAGTTTTCAGGCCTTTTCATGCTTTTGGAGGGCGGACCTTAGCACATGGATAGCCATTGCCAATTTTTACCCAGCCACATAAGGGCGGACTTCATTGAATGTTTGGCCATTGACACTTCTTTCTTGCCACTGCCATTATCTGGCTGAAGATTTCTGATGCTAATTCCTCCATGTTCAAACTGAGCAAACTCCATACTTAGGCGAATTCTTCAGTCTCCTCCATGATTGTTTAGTCATAACCTTGCCATGGTTACTCAGATTTTTATGAATTTCTCAGATTTCTTGACTGTTTTTTCAAATTTTCCACCATTTTTCGTGATTTTCCAGAATTTTCACGTGATTTTCACCAGATTTTCACCATTTTCCAGATTTTTTGAACCTTTTATGTGATTTTCCAGAATTTTACCAAAATTTCAAAAAATTTCGAATCGATTTTCTGAGAGTTTCGTTGATCTTTTCGAACTTCTGAGTGGATTTTTGAAACTCGTGACCTCTCCAAATATAGAAACCTTCTAAAAATAGAAATTTTCCAAAAATAGCAACTTTCCAAAAATAGACCCTAAAAAATAGGGATTCCAGAATTGCCCAAAAGTGCCAAAAAAGTAGGTCCTAAAAAATAGGGGGCCCGGGGTGAAAAACCCTAAAAACTTGGAGATGTCGGAATTGACCGAAATGACAGTCGATCTTCGTCTCCCAGGCCTTCTAAGCGTGATGGCGACGTTTATACAGTGATCTAGGCTCAATTTCATTGACTCGATTCGGGTGACCGTTCAAAACTCAGACTCAAAACCCCCAAACGAAGAGCAGACAAAACGAGGCACGCGAAAGCAAAACCCTAAAAGGCAAACAACAAGGGTCCCCATTTGCAATGGGGCGAGGTGTGAATTAGGTCACAACAGATACCCATGGTAACTTCAGACGGACAATAACTTCAGAAGTAGCAATGACGGCTGAATTGACAGTGAATCCAGAAGCTCACACTTCTTTTCTTCCCCCTTGGCTAATATCTCAAGTGTCGAAGCGTAAAAAGCAAATGATTTCTCCGGAGGAGCTCGACCTCGAAGAGATAATTCTTCCAAAGGCTAAAGGGAAGAAAAAGGCAAAAGTATACTCAAGGCTGAATGTTGATAAATCTGGCCACAAGTATGCAGAGATTGGCATACCACCACATGAAGAAGGTGATGTCAATATGGAAGACTACACGGTGACCAAGGTCCAGCTTGGCAAGGTTACCAATGAAAGTGCAAAAGCCGATGCGCAAGTCACTTTGGATATCTTGGATGGAAGGATGGATAAAGTAGAGCAAGCTCGCAATATGTACAAACAGAGGGCAGAGCATTATGCCACTGTTGTAAAGAGACTTGCAGGTTCTCCAAGTAATGCACAACCGTTGATAGTGGTAAATATTGAAGACCAAGCTGTCAAGAAAGCTGAGAAGTTCGCCTCCAAAGGCAGAGTGTTGTATGATTTTGTTGAGAAGATCATTGAACACGGATCTCAGATTATAATGGCTGCGGACGAGAAAACTACCTTGTTGGCCAAGCTCACCACAGAGCTTGATAAAGAAAAAAGTGTACTTTCCCAGGAGCGCAGAGACATGGAAAAATGCCTGTTGTCATGGTCGGAGATGAAACAGGTAAAGCTCAGTAAGTTGGTGGAGGTTGGGGTAATTCCTCACAAAGAAAAGTTCGTTGAGGTAAGAGAATCCTTGAAACATAGAATTCAAGTAATTCAATCTCTTACGGAGGATCTCCATCAAGTACAGGAAGATGTCGAAGGACATCGCGCCATTCTTGAAAAAGGTATCAAAGAGTTGCCTGGTCAACTCCTTGAGGAAAATCGTATCTTCCTGCCGGCCACGGAAATATCTCAGATCTACAAAGAAGCCATCATGAAATTGATTGACAGTTCAGACTTTTCAGAAGCTTCACTGAACATCATTTGTGATACAAGGCTCACATTGGATAACCTGAAAACGCATCTTGACAGGTGCAAGAAGGTTTACTCATCTGCCATGAGATCGATCACGAGAATTCACACCATTGTGGATTACACCGTTGGTCCAGATGAAAAATTTGTGTAGGAGACTAGGAGGAAATATGAAGACTTCCGCGCCCAAGGAAAAGAAACATGAAGCAGCCTCTTATTCTCCAATGTTAGACATTTCCGGTGCATCCCTTTATGCATCTTGTAAATATTTCTTGACATTTTCAAATTTCTTTTTGTAAATTGTAATTACACCAAGTTCAAAGATGTAATATTTTGAAAACAAATTACACTTTGACTTTGGTCAAAGTTAGGTGAGATCTCCTAAAATCGCTCACCTAACTTTCCTTAATTTCCTCAATCAGTTTCCTATTTTTGCTCATCCCTCTTTCTATATAATGTGAGGGATTTCCATTGTAAATTTATCCTTTAGTATTTTGCAACGAAGTGCTGCCCTTTTTGAAGCAAAATTGTGAAACTTTGCGTTCATGCTTTGTGAATGGAATTTGATCAATAAAGAAGAGGATTGCAAACCAAACTTTGCGTTGGATTCGATACTTTTATGAATTGATCTCATTGGTGGTAATTAGGTGATGAAATATGAAGGACTCTAAGTGATTTATGTAAACTTTGTGTTACATCTATTATTTAGATTTGCATTTGTGTTTTTGTTTATCTTTCGGTTGAATAATCTACAAGACTTTGTGCTTGTAATTGTTCATGCTCTTGGATACTATTGTTGAATGATCTACAAGACTTTGTGCTTGTAATTGTTCATGCTCTTTGATAATTTGGTTGGATGATCTACAAGACTTTGCGCTTGTAATTGTTCATACTATTCGAGGAATTGCTGCGTCTAAGAAGACTTTGTGCTTCTAACGTGACAAACGGTACACTCTTCACAGATCCACCATTGAAAAAGCTACGGAACGACTTTGTGCCTTCGTGAGCTTTCCCTTTTACTTTATCTGTTTATTGTTAATTACTTCTGGTATCTCTACGCTTTGCTTTGACAAGATAGAGGTATTGGTATTACTGCTAGTTGTTCGTTTCAAATTGTTAAGAATTGTGAACTTCCAACAGTGAAGCATTGTAAACATCTTCTCTGAAAAAAGAGAGAAGGATGAATGTAACACACCCCCCCCCACTTCGTAAGTATTGTGTACATTTTGTAATTACTTGTTTGTTTTACTATCGCTTCTGTTAGCAGTAAGAAGGGAATCTCCCCTTTCCGAGAGGAGAGATTTACATCTCACATAGCTGTGGCTGAAGTCCAAGTTGTGTAATCTATCGAAAAGCTGATTACATAATTTTCACCCAACAGTTTTTGCGTTGTCAGCAACAATCTTGTTCGGCACACCGAACCTGGAAATAATACTTTCTTTTAAGAAACTGCACACTACCTCTGAAGTAGCACGCTTGGTAGGTATCGCTTCCACCCATTTGGTTAAATAGTCAATAGCAGTCAAAACATAGATATGTCCAGCACTTGACGATGGATTAACTGCACCTATGAAATCAATGCCCCATTGCTGGAAAGGCTCATCAATCACAACAGGTTTTAATGGAAAAGATGCCAACCTGGGACGGCCGACAAACTGTTGGCACAATTCACACTTACGCACCCAAGAGTACGTGTCCTGAAAAAGTGTGGGCCAGTAATACTTCGCTCTCAGGATTTTGTGAGCGGTTACTGGCGCTGAGAAATGTCCACCACATGCCAAATAATGGTAAGATTTCAGCAACTTTCGCTGTTGTTCTTTATCAACACATCTGAGAAATGTCCCGTCCATTGCACGCTTATACAAGCCGTTGTCCCATAAGACAAAATTAACTGACTTCAGCTTGACGGTTCTCTTTTCCTTCGGAGTCAAATGATTGGGACATTCTCCATATGTCAGGAAGTGAGCAATGTTGGAATACCATTCGTCAGTGGTGCTAACAAATAGTACCATTGGAAGTGTACTGGGATCAACCTCCTCTTCGTCTGAAACTTCTTCATCCTCTGAAATCTCTTCATCCAGACTGTTTTCTACAATAAGCTGACAAAGGCCACGTCCACGTATCAACTTAGTGGGTTTAATCTCCAGATCATATTCCTGAATCTTGGCAATCCAATTGCCTCTTTTCGTTCCAAATTCTTGTTGTGTTAGGATAGACTTAACAGTCGAATCTGGGACGAGAACTTTCACATGACTGCTTAGAATGTAGAACCGGAAATGCTTGACAGCTTTTACAACTGCAAAAGCGTGCTTCTCCATTTGAGAATATTTCAATTCATAATTCTTCAGGGGGCAGCTCATGAATGCAATGGGGGATTCAAAACCTTCATCATTTTCCTGTACCAAAATTGTTGAAAGTGTATGCTCGGAAGCATAACTGTACATAACAAAATCTTTGGTGTAGTTAGGGCAAACCAACACAGGCGCATGAGCAATGGCCTCTTTGATGTCATCGAACGCTGCTTTGCCTTCTGCCGTCCAATGAAATGTGGCGTTACCCTTCATCATATTTACAATATGACGGGTCTTTTCAGCAAAGTCTGGAAGAAACCTCCTTAAGAAGTTTACTTTGCCGAAGAAAGAATGAACAGCTTTCTTGCTTGACGGCAAAGCGAGAGATTTAATTCCATTGACTCTTTCCAAGTCAATCTTGATTCCTTCAGCAGATACAACGTGACCAAGAAGTTTACCTTCTGTCACCCCAAAAGTTGACTTTTTGGGGTTTAGGGAAATACCGTGCTGACGGCATCTCTCAAGAGTCTGCCTCAAGTGATAGAAATGTTCATGACGTTGCTTAGAGAAAACCGTGAGATCGTCAAGATACACCACAATGAACTTGCCCATCACGTCGCGGAAAGCGAGATCCATGGCACGTTGGAATGTAGCACCAGCGTTGATCAAACCAAACAGCATCCTGCGATACGCAAAGGTTCCCCATGGCGTTGTGAAAGCGGTTTTGTGTTGATCGCTTGAATTAACTTCAATTTGATTATAACCGGAAAATCCGTCTAGCATGGAGAGCATCTCGGATCCAGTTACATTTTGTAGAACTTGATCCATTACTGGAAGTGGGTAATTGTCTTTGAGAGACAATTGATTTAGATTTCTGAAATCTACACAAATGCGGATTTCACCATTCTTCTTACGAACGGGGACGATATTGGCTATCCATGTTGAATGATGGATAGGGAATATTATCCGTGCATTCAGCGTCTTTTGAACTTCTGCCAAAATCGTTGCAAAGATCTTGGGATTGTACTGCCTTTGCTTTTGTTTGTAAGGCAAAGCTCCAACCTTGAGAGGAATATCATGTTGCACTTCTTTGGGCCGAAATGATTTTAGATCGTCATATGAATATGCCAAGACATCTATATACTCCCGCAGTAGCTGAGCAAACTGTCTTCTTTCTTCGGCCGTGCAACACTTGCCAATGTTCACCATCTTAGGGTTGGCTTTAGTTCCTAAATTAATCTGTTCCACTTCATTAGATGAGTCGGAATCTGAGAGTTGCTTCTTTACGTGGCGATCATGCTTGTCAAAAAGCTTTTCCAAGGATACCAATCCTTTGGGAATCTTATTCCCTTTGAGTTGCAAATATTCCTCACCCATGACAGGATCTATGTTAGACACAGATTCTCGAGGCGGAGAATCACTGCCCTCAAAATACAACTCATCAAAATTCTCTGCTTTCTCAAGAAAGGCGATGATTTGATGATCGTCATTGAAAATCTGCCAGTTCTCTGAATTATCAGGTACACTTGGGCGGAAAACCAACTCTATGGTATAGGTAGAACCTTGAAAGTCTTTGTGTGGCACCAAGAGCGTAGCAGAGATTGCGAGAGAATCAACTCTAGCATTATATTCTCTGGGAACAACAGAGATATCAAAAGCTTCAAATTCCTCAACGGAATCCCATACTAGATTACGATAATGCCTAAGTCTATCATTCTTTGTTTGATAGAGATTTCTCACTTGACATACTATCAGCTCGGCATCACCTTGCGCATGGAGATTTTTTATACCTTTCTTCAGTGCGACTTGCATTCCCAACAACAGGGCTTCATATTCGGCGGTGTTATTGGTGTTATCAAACTACAACTTGAAGGAGAAAGGGAAAAACTTTCTCGTTGGCGAAACAAAAACCATTCCTGCTCCAGAGCCGGTCGAAGAGCAGCTACCATCAAATTCGAGCAACCAGACACCGTTGGGATCACCAATGCTAACAGTGTCGAAGTCCAAAACTTCATCATCTGACAAATATTCATGGTCGGAGATAGACAAATCACCTGAGGACGTCTCATTTGAAGTGGAAGAAACATCATCATTTTCCAATTCATTTTGAGTCGAGGATTCCCCTACCTCGTTTGTCTGTAGATAGTAAGTTCCCACGCCTGAGGATTCGAACAAAATTTGAGCTCTGGGGTCATCTGACTTGGCGATTGAAAACTTTGATTCTTTTTTAGGAATCAGTTTTTGCATCACACCTTTTACTGGTATTCTCGCTTCGGACATATCCATACTTAGTTCTCCTCCAACATCTTTGCAGAAATTACGTCTGAGGAGGATTCCGTAGGAAGCTGGTACATCGGCCACGAGGACCGTCATTTTTATTTTCTTCTCTGGATACGCAGCGAATGCATATTGCACATCTTTGATCTGACCGATCAGTGGCACTTGTTTATTCTCCATGGAAAAACAACGGCTGAAAGTTTTGGTCATTTCAAGGCCTAAAGCAGTAGCTACCTTGGCAGGCATCACATTGTCTGATGCACCGGAGTCTATGACACAGTTACTCAGCTTGAAACCATTTACAAGCAAGGAGATGAAAAATGGATCAATGCGTCCAGAAGCGGTGGGAGGATTAGATACAAGGTTACTCTGTGAATTCTTGGGTTTAGGAGTAAGTGGGATGTCAGGAGATGTATCCTGACTTGGGGAAGTTCTTTTATCATTTACGAACTTGACAAGCCTGTCAAATTGGTCGGGGTTGGCTTTGAGGTATTCAGCCTCGGACATTTGAACCTTGGTTTTCTTGGCATGATCAATAATGTCGAAAGCCTGGAAAGAACTTTGTAGGTTGGAAGTCGTAACTTCACTGATTGGTTTCACAAAAGGCACACTGGTCTTTGGAACGAGGGGCTTAGCTTTAGGAATAACAGGAGTTGATGAAGGAGAACGAGGTGCACTTACTTGTGGATTTGCTGCTTTCTTAGGTTGCCAAGGGAGGGGAGATCCTCTTTTGGCGATCGTTACTGGCGGCTTCTCTTTTTCTGCAACAGCAGCAGCTTGAGCTTTATCAAGTTGATTTTGTTGATGCCGCGTAAAAACAGCGTAAGTGTCAGTCACCAAGTTGTCTTCTTCTTCTTCTTCTTCTTCTTCCATCATTTGCAAATAGCTAATCTTGGAGTCGCCAGCCGATTCAGTTTCTTCTTCTTGGAAGAGGTTGGCATTTTCTTCTTCAGGGTATTCGGGCTGCGCATAATCATCTTGTTCAGTCTCATAGTACCCCGCAACATTGTTAGCGGGCGGGGCTTCCAGAGCAAGTCTTCCTGGAGGTGCTGGGAGATGATTCTGATTTTTGTTGCCAGCATAGTTAGGGAAAGTCCTCCTAGGGACGTCCTTGTAGTTGTTACTGCTTGAAACTTGTTTCTTCAGAGACAAAACTTCATTTGCCAACCTTTGGACCATGGGATCTGTGAAATTGGAGCTGGCAGTGGGAGTACTAACATTAGATGCTGAAGACCCTGAGGCTTGCATCCTTTTATTTCCGTTAGTGCCCATCCTGATTTCTCCAGCAAGGATCATGTCGTCCTCCAGACTGGTGGCCAATTGCTGGGCCGCTTCCACATTAACAAGATTTTCCCTACATAAGTAGAAACTCACCTTGGGTAGTTGAGTGTTGATGAAGAAGCACTTTAGGTTATGATCCGTTGGTTTTGCATCAATTGGGATCCGTGTCACCAATTTATTGAATTTTGCCACAAACTCGCGCATAGGCTCATGAGCTTCTTTATGCATGGTGGTGAGTTGTGCCAATAGAGCATGTGAATCTTCAGCAAGTTTAAATCTTTCTTCAAATTTAGTACAAAGAGTGGCCCAATTGGTGACGGAGGGGTTAGGAAGGGTGAAGAACCATTCGGCTGCAACCCCTTGAAGGGATTCGATGAACAATCTTACAGAAACATCTTCGTGTTCGATGCCGAGAACGCCACAAATGATGTAGAATGCGGATATGTGTTCATCAGGGTGTTGTTTGCCATCACCTTGAAACTTCAGGAGATGTTTCCTGGACACACGAGGCAGTTTGTGCAAAGGTGCAGCCAAACGGAGGGGACCAAAAGCATTTCCCCATGGTCCTGTAGGTGGTGCGGCCATGACTGGTTGCGCAACTAGTACTTGAACAGGACGTCTGCGATAAACTGACCAAACACTTGGGAGAGGAGATCTTTGGCTACGTGGAGGAAAGCTTATAGCACGTTGCAGTGGTGACCTTGCTCGTGGAAGAGTAAATGGGAAGTCACGTTGCAACAACTCTTCAAAAAGTGGATCTGTTACTCCTTGAGCTCTCAATCCTCTTGTATATATTCGGTCCGCCAGAATGTAGATCTGAATACAATGGATGTTATAGAGTTAACAATATACAAAAGAACAGCAAGAAAAAGGAAACTTATCTACTTCAATCAAAAGCGTGAGGCTCAGATTGCGTATGTCGTTTCCCCAGTAGAGTCGCCAAAAAACTGTTGGGTGAAAATTATGTAATCAGCTTTTCGATACATTCACAACTTGGACTTCAGCCACAGCTATGTGAGATGTAAATCTCTCCTCTCGGAAAGGGAGGTTCTTCCATCTAGCAGAAGCTAAGCCCCTCGTTCCAAAGACCGTGCGCCTTTGTGAAACCAATCAGAAAGTTACGACTTCCAACCTACAAAGTTCTTTCCAGGCTTTCGACATTATTGATCATGCCAAGAAAACCAAGGTTCAAATGTCCGAGGCTGAATACCTCAAAGCCAACCCCGACCAATTTGACAGGCTTGTCAAGTTCGTAAATGATAAAAGAACTTCCCCAAGTCAGGATACATCTCCTGACATCCCACTTACTCCTAAACCCAAGAATTCACAGAGTAACCTTGTATCTAATCCTCCCACCGCTTCTGGACGCATTGATCCATTTTTCATCTCCTTGCTTGTAAATGGTTTCAAGCTGAGTAACTGTGTCATAGACTCCGGTGCATCAGACAATGTGATGCCTGCCAAGGTAGCTACTGCTTTAGGCCTTGAAATGACCAAAACTTTCAGCCGTTGTTTTTCCATGGAGAATAAACAAGTGCCACTGATCGGTCAGATCAAAGATGTGCAATATGCATTCGCTGCGTATCCAGAGAAGAAAATAAAAATGACGGTCCTCGTGGCCGATGTACCAGCTTCCTACGGAATCCTCCTCAGACGTAATTTCTGCAAAGATGTTGGAGGAGAACTAAGTATGGATATGTCCGAAGCGAGAATACCAGTAAAAGGTGTGATGCAAAAACTGATTCCTAAAAAAGAATCAAAGTTTTCAGTCGCCAAGTCAGATGACCCCAGAGCTCAAATTTTGTTCGAATCCTCAGGCGTGGGAACTTACTATCTACAGACAAACGAGGTAGGGGAATCCTCGACTCAAAATGAATTGGAAAATGATGATGTTTCTTCCACTTCAAATGAGACGTCCTCAGGTGATTTGTCTATCTCCGACCATGAATATTTGTCAGATGATGAAGTTTTGGACTTCGACACTGTTAGCATTGGTGATCCCAACGGTGTCTGGTTGCTCGAATTTGATGGTAGCTGCTCTTCGACCGGCTCTGGAGCAGGAATGGTTTTTGTTTCGCCAACGAGAAAGTTTTTCCCTTTCTCCTTCAAGTTGTAGTTTGATAACACCAATAACACCGCCGAATATGAAGCCCTGTTGTTGGGAATGCAAGTCGCACTGAAGAAAGGTATAAAAAATCTCCATGCGCAAGGTGATGCCGAGCTGATAGTATGTCAAGTGAGAAATCTCTATCAAACAAAGAATGATAGACTTAGGCATTATCGTAATCTAGTATGGGATTCCGTTGAGGAATTTGAAGCTTTTGATATCTCTGTTGTTCCCAGAGAATATAATGCTAGAGTTGATTCTCTCGCAATCTCTGCTACGCTCTTGGTGCCACACAAAGACTTTCAAGGTTCTACCTATACCATAGAGTTGGTTTTCCGCCCAAGTGTACCTGATAATTCAGAGAACTGGCAGATTTTCAATGACGATCATCAAATCATCGCCTTTCTTGAGAAAGCAGAGAATTTTGATGAGTTGTATTTTGAGGGCAGTGATTCTCCGCCTCGAGAATCTGTGTCTAACATAGATCCTGTCATGGGTGAGGAATATTTGCAACTCAAAGGGAATAAGATTCCCAAAGGATTGGTATCCTTGGAAAAGCTTTTTGACAAGCATGATCGCCACGTAAAGAAGCAACTCTCAGATTCCGACTCATCTAATGAAGTGGAACAGATTAATTTAGGAACTAAAGCCAACCCTAAGATGGTGAACATTGGCAAGTGTTGCACGGCCGAAGAAAGAAGACAGTTTGCTCAGCTACTGCGGGAGTATATAGATGTCTTGGCATATTCATATGACGATCTAAAATCATTTCGGCCCAAAGAAGTGCAACATGATATTCCTCTCAAGGTTGGAGCTTTGCCTTACAAACAAAAGCAAAGGCAGTACAATCCCAAGATCTTTGCAACGATTTTGGCAGAAGTTCAAAAGACGCTGAATGCACGGATAATATTCCCTATCCATCATTCAACATGGATAGCCAATATCGTCCCCGTTCGTAAGAAGAATGGTGAAATCCGCATTTGTGTAGATTTCAGAAATCTAAATCAATTGTCTCTCAAAGACAATTACCCACTTCCAGTAATGGATCAAGTTCTACAAAATGTAACTGGATCCGAGATGCTCTCCATGCTAGACGGATTTTCCGGTTATAATCAAATTGAAGTTAATTCAAGCGATCAACACAAAACCGCTTTCACAACGCCATGGGGAACCTTTGCGTATCGCAGGATGCTGTTTGGTTTGATCAACGCTGGTGCTACATTCCAACGTGCCATGGATCTCGCTTTCCGCGACGTGATGGGCAAGTTCATTGTGGTGTATCTTGACGATCTCACGGTTTTCTCTAAGCAACGTCATGAACATTTCTATCACTTGAGGCAGACTCTTGAGAGATGCCGTCAGCACGGTATTTCCCTAAACCCCAAAAAGTCAACTTTTGGGGTGACAGAAGGTAAACTTCTTGGTCACGTTGTATCTGCTGAAGGAATCAAGATTGACTTGGAAAGAGTCAATGGAATTAAATCTCTCGCTTTGCCGTCAAGCAAGAAAGCTGTTCATTCTTTCTTCGGCAAAGTAAACTTCTTAAGGAGGTTTCTTCCAGACTTTGCTGAAAAGACCCGTCATATTGTAAATATGATGAAGGGTAACGCCACATTTCATTGGACGGCAGAAGGCAAAGCAGCGTTCGATGACATCAAAGAGGCCATTGCTCATGCGCCTGTGTTGGTTTGCCCTAACTACACCAAAGATTTTGTTATGTACAGTTATGCTTCCGAGCATACACTTTCAACAATTTTGGTACAGGAAAATGATGAAGGTTTTGAATCCCCCATTGCATTCATGAGCTGCCCCCTGAAGAATTATGAATTGAAATATTCTCAAATGGAGAAGCACGCTTTTGCAGTTGTAAAAGCTGTCAAGCATTTCCGGTTCTACATTCTAAGCAGTCATGTGAAAGTTCTCGTCCCAGATTCGACTGTTAAGTCTATCCTAACACAACAAGAATTTGGAACGAAAAGAGGCAATTGGATTGCCAAGATTCAGGAATATGATCTGGAGATTAAACCCACTAAGTTGATACGTGGACGTGGCCTTTGTCAGCTTATTGTAGAAAACAGTCTGGATGAAGAGATTTCAGAGGATGAAGAAGTTTCAGACGAAGAGGAGGTTGATCCCAGTACACTTCCAATGGTACTATTTGTTAGCACCACTGACGAATGGTATTCCAACATTGCTCACTTCCTGACATATGGAGAATGTCCCAATCATTTGACTCCGAAGGAAAAGAGAACCGTCAAGCTGAAGTCAGTTAATTTTGTCTTATGGGACAACGGCTTGTATAAGCGTGCAATGGACGGGACATTTCTCAGATGTGTTGATAAAGAACAACAGCGAAAGTTGCTGAAATCTTACCATTATTTGGCATGTGGTGGACATTTCTCAGCGCCAGTAACCGCTCACAAAATCCTGAGAGCGAAGTATTACTGGCCCACACTTTTTCAGGACACGTACTCTTGGGTGCGTAAGTGTGAATTGTGCCAACAGTTTGTCGGCCGTCCCAGGTTGGCATCTTTTCCATTAAAACCTGTTGTGATTGATGAGCCTTTCCAGCAATGGGGCATTGATTTCATAGGTGCAGTTAATCCATCGTCAAGTGCTGGACATATCTATGTTTTGACTGCTATTGACTATTTAACCAAATGGGTGGAAGCGATACCTACCAAGCGTGCTACTTCAGAGGTAGTGTGCAGTTTCTTAAAAGAAAGTATTATTTCCAGGTTCGGTGTGCCGAACAAGATTGTTGCTGACAACGCAAAAACTGTTGGGTGAAAATTATGTAATCAGCTTTTCGATAGATTACACAACTTGGACTTCAGCCACAGCTATGTGAGATGTAAATCTCTCCTCTCGGAAAGGGGAGATTCCCTTCTTACTGCTAACAGAAGCGATAGTAAAACAAACAAGTAATTACAAAATGTACACAATACTTCTGTACGGCGGGGTGTGTTACATCTTATCCTTCTTTCTCGCAGAAGATGTTTACAATGCTTCATCAAGCGTTGGAAGTTCACAATTCTAACAATTTGAAACTAACAACTAGCAAAGTTAATGTACTTAAATACTTATCTTGTCAAAGCAAAGCCGAGATACTTTAAGTAATTAACAATAAAATGATAAAAGTAAAAGGAAAGCTCACTAAGCAGTACAAAGTCGCTCCGGTAGCTTTTTCAATGGTGGATCTCGCGGAAGAGTGTACCGCTTGTCACGTTAGAAGCACAAAGTCTTCTTAGACGTAGCAATTCCTTGAACAGTATGAACAATTACAAGTGCAAATTCTTGTAGATTATCCAACAATAGTATTCAAAGAGCATGAATACAAGCACAAAGTCTTGTAGATCATTCAACAATAGTATCCAAGAGCATGAACAATTACAAGCACAAAGTCTTGTAGATTATTCAACCGAAAGATAAACAAAAACACAAATGCAAATCTAAATAATAGATGTAACACAAAGTTTACATAAATCACTTAGAGTCCTTCATATTTCATCACCTAATTACCACCAATGAGATCAATTCATAAAAGTATCGAATCCAACGCAAAGTTTGGTTTGCAATCCTCTTCTTTATTGATCAGATTTCATTCACAAAGCATGAACGCAAAGTTTCACAATTTTGCTTCAAAAAGGGCAGCACTTTGTTGCAAAATACTAAAGGATAAATTTACAATGGAAATCCCTCACATTATATAGAAAGAGGGATGAGCAAAAATAGGAAACTGATTGAGGAAATTAAGGAAAGTTAGGTGAGCGATTTTAGGAGATCTCACCTAACTTTGACCAAAGTCAAAGTGTAATTTGTTTTCAAAATATTACATCTTTGAACTTGGTGTAATTACAATTTACAAAAAGAAATTTGAAAATGTCAAGAAATATTTACAAGATGCATAAAGGGATGCACCGGAAATGTCTAACATTGGAGAATAAGAGGCTGCTTCATGTTTCTTTTCCTTGGGCGCGGAAGTCTTCATATTTCCTCCTAGTCTCCTACACAAATTTTTCATCTGGACCAACGGTGTAATCCACAATGGTGTGAATTCTCGTGATCGATCTCATGGCAGATGAGTAAACCTTCTTGCACCTGTCAAGATGCGTTTTCAGGTTATCCAATGTGAGCCTTGTATCACAAATGATGTTCAGTGAAGCTTCTGAAAAGTCTGAACTGTCAATCAATTTCAT
Source organism: Sequoia sempervirens (assembly GCA_007258455.2). Classification (NCBI taxonomy): domain Eukaryota; kingdom Viridiplantae; phylum Streptophyta; class Pinopsida; order Cupressales; family Cupressaceae; genus Sequoia; species Sequoia sempervirens. Next base: position 17,809 of record VDFB02140604.1, read on the forward strand.
GATGGCTTCTTTGTAGATCTGAGATATTTCCGTGGCCGGCAGGAAGATACGATTTTCCTCAAGGAGTTGACCAGGCAACTCTTTGATACCTTTTTCAAGAATGGCGCGATGTCCTTCGACATCTTCCTGTACTTGATGGAGATCCTCCGTAAGAGATTGAATTACTTGAATTCTATGTTTCAAGGATTCTCTTACCTCAACGAACTTTTCTTTGTCAGGAATTACCCCAACCTCCACCAACTTACTGAGCTTTACCTGTTTCATCTCCGACCATGACAACAGGCATTTTTCCATGTCTCTGCGCTCCTGGGAAAGTACACTTTTTTCTTTATCAAGCTCTGTGGTGAGCTTGGCCAACAAGGTAGTTTTCTCATCCGCAACCAATATAATCTGAGATCCGTGTTCAATGATCTTTTCAACAAAATCATATAACACCCTGCCTTTGGAGGCGAACTTCTCAACTTTCTT
>VDFB02140608.1:0-11192 GCA_007258455.2 Sequoia sempervirens
CTCACTCACCTGGACCCGGGATGGCCTACGGTATTCTACTGGTCGGAACTAGAAGTAAAACAAACAGGCGAGGGCACAGCCTCGGGGAAAAAGAGGAAACGGAAGGAAGCGTCGGTGGAAGAGGAAACATCAGAGGAGGAGGCCTCGGAGGAGAGCGATGCATCGGACAGAGAGGAGCCTATTGACTTATCTTCCTCACCATCGGAGTCTAGTCCACCGGCCGATGAGGAGGTGTCTGTTGCCATTGGGGGTCAGGAGGCAGGCGAGATTGATATACCAGTATTGCAGCCGGCAGGATTTACTCTTCCGGCACCGCCAGCCAGCCAGAGTACACACTCAGTCACGTTTACCCTCCCTGCTGCGCCAGTTGGAGCCGGGCGGATGTTGAGGGTAGCCGCTTCACTACCGAGAGCATCTCCAGGGTGGGCACCTCTTGCCATCACATCACAGGGGGCACTCACTGTATCGGCGGCAGGTTCCACTGCCTCGGTAGAGATACTGCCAGCGGTTTGTTCTCTTACACCACCGTCAGCATCGGCAGCGACAGGAGTGGCAACCTCGGCAGCAGGAGCTGGGGGAATGACCGAGGCCACTGAGGAGACGACTCCAGCCCCAGGAGCACCCGGGGTAGCACAGATCGATAGTTGGCTGGGATCGGTGGGCCTTACCTTGGACGTGGCCGAGCAGCCAGACCAGCAGGAGAAGAGTCCCTCAAAGGGACAAGGGGACGAGGAGGGGCCGATCATTCACACCCAGCAGAGTGAGACGGCCAGGATTGGCGAGGACACACTTGCACACCCGGAGGCGAGCATAGCAGAGGCACCAGAGACAGCCATTCAGGAGCCTCAGCCGGTAGGCAGGGAACCGCCCCACGAGGAGACAGAACATTGTCCACCTTCTGATGATGAGGAGAACGAGGAGGGTGCTTCCACAGAGGGCTTTGTCGTGGAAATGTCACAGCCGGACCCGTCGGACCCAGTAGGCACGGTACAGAGATATGTGGAGGAGCTCGAGCACATGGGCAGATTGATGATCCGCATGGGACAGGTTTCCAGGGACCTGAGAATTGGCCGATCGCCTCTGGTAGGCCAGGAGGTTCACCGCATTCGGGGATTTGTGCAGATGGGGTGTGAGGCGGAGTTTGCACAGATATTTGGCAAGGGGTGGCCAGCAGGAGAGACTCCTGCTATGATGAGAGCCTGGCGGGGTCGGCCACCGAGGCTAGTAGGGCGGGATGCAGGCGTCCTGGAGAGTTTATACTACATCGAGCTTGCCTTCCGAGATGTTTTTCTTCTGATGAAGCGCCAAAGATTTTCCACCGATGTAGCAGTATCTCGCCGAGTGGATGCCTATAGACTTCTTCAGTGGGTCAAGGATGAGTCTGCTGCGACCATCAAGAGTATTCAGGATAACTTGACTGAACAATCTCAGCTTGCCAGTGACAGGGGTGCCCGATTGGACATCTTGGAGCCTCGGGTAGCAGCCTTGGAGGAGGAGGCACAGCAGAAAGAGGCAGCATGGCAGCAGAGAATGAGAGCATTGGAGGACCAGTTGGCTGCAAAAGAGGTAGAATTGGCGGCCAAGAAGGCCGAAGCAGAGCAGGCAAAGAGCCAACTGATGGAGGCAGCCCGGATGGTAAAGGCGGCGAGGGAGAGGGAGATCCTGGCAGATCGGCAGCTTCGCACACGCACGGAGGAGCTGGGGCGCCTGAGAGCAGAGCATTCTTCCACCACTCCGACGTCATCTGTGCATCCAGGGACGCACTCCCTTCCCCCTACTTCTCAGTAATCTTATCTTGTTGTATGTATGTCGTCTGGAAGACGACTTCCTTTTTGGGGGGGTTGATGTTAGTCGGATATTTTACTTTGTTGTCGGCCGTAGTCGGCCTCGGTCGTAGTCGGCCAATTGTCAAATAAAACAATAGTTAGTAAAGAATAATAATGTCATGTAATGTCATGTACTTTCGGGCAAATATGTTTAGATTAATGTTAATGTAATGTTGTTATGAAACGTCGTGTCGGTTGGTTGTCTAACCACCGCCGAGCGTTATATGTAGTCGGGTGGATGTAGTCGGGAGAAAAGAAGGAATGAGTTTTGTTGCCGATGGTTATACTGTAAGCATCGTGATACTCTTTGTACATGATATTCCTGAGAATGAATAAGGTTTCTGGCATTTTACTATGATATCTTTCCGTTTACTGTTTTATCCTATGTTCTGCATATTACAAGTTTGCGATGATACGTCGAATTAAATTGTTCCATTCGTGACGAAGCAGTTATAGCTGTCCAAATATTGTTATTTCATAAGGATGACTAATTGATTAATTTAATTAAATTAAATATTAAATTAACTATTTATAAAGTTATCCTAAAAATAAAATATCATAAGGTGACTTTATACTTAATTAATTTAATTAAATTAAATATTAAATTAACTATTTATAAAGTTATCCTAAAAATACAATATCATAAGGTGACTTTACATTTAATTAATTTAATAATAAAGTGACTAAAAATAAAATAATATCAAAAAGTCACTTAATGAAATAAAATAATATTTTATTCTAGAAGCTTCTTGGTGATGTGTTATGAAAAGTATAAGAAGGAGCTTTGGCTATGCATTTGGGCATCTTGAGTTGAATACATCTTTTCTACTACATTGGTAAGCTTGAATGCTTGGCAAGTTGATTTCTAGTCTTTGTTTGTGAAAGACCAAACCTAGTTGGTTAAGTGCTAATTTCGGTTGTGAAATATCAACCCTAGTTGGATATTGGAGGAAGTTACTTCAGACTTTCTACTTGTGCTTCATTGGCAAAATTTAGTGGCCTTTGGCCAAATTTTGGAGGCATATATTATGGCAACATTGAATGAGAATTATAGTGGAGTTTGGGTTCAAATTACAGCTATTTCTTGAGGACGACCTGTACTTGATATATTCAGATTTTTATACATACAGCCCTCAAAATCCATCGATTTCTCTTGGAAGCTTGGGTGTTCAGCTTGGGAGAATTAGGCGACCATTTAGGAGTCATTGGGAGCTATTTTCAGGCTGCTGTGAATTTATTACAAAGGCTGCAAGTTGAGAACAGGGGTGGCTCCTTGAATGTGACAGTTTTGGCATGTTGTGGCTGCACTATTACAGTCCTCTCATCTTCAACATACTCCAGGTTCTTTAGTTATATTTTCTGTCATTTCTAGACATCTTTCTTAATGTACAAGCTGTTACAACAGCAGGCTGTAGTTGCTTCATTTCTACCATTGTGAGCCAAGAGTCTTAGCACTCCATTGTATTCAGCATTGTCTTTAGTTCATGCATTATTGAATGAAAGAGGGTTTGCATAATATTGCATTCTCGTAATCAGATTAGAAGATAAATTGCAATAGAAGTTTCTTAAGGGTTTCATGCCAATTGTTTGTTCAAATGTCTATGAGTTGAAAGTCATCATCTACACACTAAGTTTGCAGGATAAGTGTTTGACTAAATGCCAAATGCTGTAGATGATTATCTCATTCAATAGGATGCATAATAAATGTTTGTCATAATTCCTTATTGCTGTAGCTGCACATTAGTTGCTTGCCAAGTGTTTGCATTAATGTCCCTTGGCTGTAGAAGTCATTTTCAGTCATGTATATGCATTGAAAAATACAAAAATATCTTGCACTTCATTTCAACTCATTTGATAGTTGTCTAGCATCAATTAGGAAGCATTTAAACTTCATTTGCATCCATCAAAATCAATTCAAAGCAAACTGAAAACCATTACCAACAAAATAGGAGGTTGCAAGACATGACAAAGTGCATATATATTCTAGATCTTTTGCTTATGGAAATCATCACGATTTGGACAGATTTGTCTATGCAAACTCTTGGAGATAGAAACCTCTAGGAATTCCTCTCAAGGTAGGACACAAACCCTACCCTGCAAATCATGAATTTTCCATTCGTTTACATTTCAAGCTAATTTCAATTTGCATCCTCAAGAATTGGCAGAAGGCAGCAATTGTAGTGGAATTGTGGTCGAGCTTCCAGCTCCAGCCACACTCTCGGCAACCTTCACGGTGAAAGGGAAGACTAGCATCGCATCTTGTGATGTCCCCATCCTAGTCGCCCATCAGTGTAGGTAGCTCTTATTTTTGATCCTCTGTGGGAAGTGTCGAGGGCAGGACAGGCTTTTCAAAGTTTGTAGCTCCGCTTTGGTTTGTTTGGGTTGGGCCTTGCATCTTCGAGTGCATTTTCAGGAACTTTCTATTTTTAGAAAGTTAGGTCGGCAGGAAAATTGCTATTTTAAGTGAGGACCGGTTCAACTATTCACTCAAAAGTCGACCGGTTATTACTTTGGTGACGGTGAATAGAAGGAGTATTTAATGAATTATTAAATTTAATATTTTGACTTTATAATAAAAGTCACTTTATTAATATATTTAAATATTAAGTGATTAAATGATTATTTTTAAAGGAGTTTGGGTCGAACTTTTCAAAGGCAAATATATATTCACTCAAGGCAAAATCGAACCATTATGAGATTATTATTCGACTTTTGTCTTTTGCTCTAAGCATTGGAGTTTGCAAACCCTAGGGTTTCTGGCAGACAGACGTTTCTGGAGAACGAAAACTCTTCAGAGATTAGGCAGACTGAGGCTGTGCAATACCAGCTGAAGCTTGCACCTGGTGATTTCACACAGAGGTCACAGATTGTGCTTATTCATCTATTCAGACGGAGATTTACAGAGTTATTCATCAGTCAATAAAGGCGACTTCATCAGAGATCATTCTTCAGAGTGTTGGCACATTTCCCAAGGAGCCGTACTTTGTCATTTATTGCTGCAGCAGGCCGTACTTTTCTGTACTTCCCAGGCCGTACTTTCTCTTCTCCAGAGGAACGCATATATTCTTCAGTTTCTGGTGATTGTATCTTGGGCGCCTTGGTACTGGAGATTGTTTCTTGCCTGTGACTGGAGAGCAAAGTGGATTTATTATTTTCTTCATGCATTTATTGCTGCTACAGCCGCCATCCAGGTTCTTCAATAAAATTTCATGTATTTCATTCTTTATTCAGATTTTGGTATTGTAAAAGCTCTGAAAAATAATATAATGGTGCGCCCATGTTCTCTGAGCATATTTGAGCTTATTGTATGAAGTTTTGAATTTATTTGAATTTATTAGCATTTTAGAAGGAAAATCGCAGCTTTCCATTTTGTCTGAAAAACTCATCAAAAACACAAAAAAAACCAAAACTTGCAAAAACAACAAAATCTCAGTTAGGGTTTCGAATTGAGAACCATCTGTGGTTCCTACACATCCGGAGCTATTGCGCCACTCGTATTAACCATCCATCTTTCGCACAGGTGCTCACAATGATATTTGCGGCTTAACCGATATGGCACTGGCATCAATCAAAGATTAGAATTGGGTTCATTCAATCTCCGCCACCCTCATATCACAGGTTGGGCAGACTTGCCATGTAATCGTCAAACTTTAGCTATAGGTCGATGTACAAGATACCGAGTGTGACCTCAATCCATTAATAACCATTTGTTCATGAATGCCACATCTCAGGAAACAATACATCAAGCAGATGATATAGGTCTGTTCCTATATATCGGCAACTGTACTGAGATTCAATTAAGATAATAATCCAAGACCACTGTTGATCGCGTATTTTTTGCAATTGGTCTATTGTATACTCTATCATCATTGCTATCAAGATTGGTTCATTTTAGATCTGAGCACAGATCATTTTGAGTTATCTGTAGTTGCTGGTGGTATCAATTGATTTATCACTCCCTGTTATATGTCTGTTTGGTTATTATCTTGTATTTAGTAACATTCACTGTGACTGAATATAGCTGCAACAAACTATGGTTCATTCCTAATCAGATCTGAGTATCATTAATATTTGTTGTTGGGTGAAATCCTTGTTTGGTATCTTACAGCTCGTTTAATGATTTTCTTGGAGTGAATTTGTGGGGATGAGGTGCCCCCTTGTGACTTCATTTGGCGCGGACCAGGCTAAAATTCTCGCACTAATAATAAGGGTGTGAAGGGTGTGGCCCTTCATAACCACTTTTACCAAAAAAAAAATATATATATATATCATGTCCCCGAAATTGTAACACTAAAGCATCAAAATGCAAGTAAATAAAATACATATTAAAAATATTAGCCATTTAATATTATTATAATTATAATTATAATTATTTAATATAGCAATATAAATATTAAATACAAAATAAATATATACCATATCAATATAAAATAATATAAAATAAGAATATAATTACAAGCAGTGATAGAGCAGCAATTGGAATTATTAATAATCCAAAAATTAATATTAAAAGGGGCAACAAAAAAGACAAACGTTAGAAGAAGACAAAAGTAAGAAAAGACAAATTAAAAGAGGGCAGCGATCATGAATTAGTCTACAAAGAATATAATCGTGGTTTAAAGACAGCAGTGATTATCTCATCATTAAACAGCAGTGATCACCTTAGCATAAACAAGAGACATGTCCCTTATCACGTGAATAAAGTGAAAGGTTATGTCCCTAGCCAAATCGTGGATATAAAAAGTGACACATTTCAAGGCAAAGAGGCATGGAATAATTGGAGACATATACCTCTTTAATAGGCAGATCTTAAGTGCTCTTAAGGAGCCTGGGAACATCAAGTCGGGCTGCCTTAATAACCAATAGACATTCAGAAACAGCGCTCTTAATTGCATGAATAAGGGTTTACTTTATCAGAAACGGCGATATACTTGAAGGATCATATTATTACATCAATCATCCCTATAATTAGAATTTGCATGTTCTAAAGGAATCTGAAATATATGCTTTCCGAGTGTTAAAGCAGACCAAAAGATATATGCAGATCGTAGAAAGGTAAACACAGATTTGGGAAGGAGATATACAAGGAACCAAATCAGCAAATGGATGAAGGGAATGAAGGATGCATAAATATATTCTGAGCAAGGAACCATCAGCAATAAGGATATCTGTGAATACTAGTCAGCATCAGGAAATACAATAACTTCTAATATTGGACCATCGATCTCCCCTCAGAAATCCATTTACTCTCCTGGCAACTGATATCACAGAATACTAAAAGGATCAAATTTAGTATTAAATTGCAGGCATACATACTCAACATAGTGAATACAATCTGGACCTAAAGCCAAGATTTATCTTGTTTAAAGCATTAAGTGGTAAGTTAGAGCCCTAACTACATTAAGCTTGTGATTCTAGGGCAAGATTTAGGCCAATCCCAAAAGGGGACATTACAATATATATATATATATATATTATTCCACGTGTTACATCCATTTCTCCATAATCATGAGTGCAAATTTCTTGCATCACTGATTCCACAAACTCTAATCATATTATTTATCTAAAACTCTTTCCTAAATGTCTAAAAATAGTTTTGACAACTGTTTATAAACATTAGGAATAAGGCATACCGGTTTTCCACATGTTTATGTTTCTTTTAACTGCTTGTTTGATGTTGGAATGGTGCCCCTGCAGCATGCCCAACGTGGGAGAAATCCCCAGAAGCATCCCCCATTGTAAGGGGATATTCTCCATCTTTTTTCCTCTTTTTTGGGGTTGGGGGGATGGAAGCCAAGACGGGGACATTTCATCCCCAAACCTCCTCCATTTCCAAGGACAAGTAAAAAACCATGTGGAAGCATGGGTACACTGGTTCTAACTTAATACTTTAATATCTATTTATCATTACCAATCACCCCTCCACCACCAAAGCCCCACTATGTAAGCAATCATTAACTCCCCTATATGCTTTTCTTTCCATAAGTTTAGACATATTTTGCTTGGATCTACACTACTTAAGAATACACCCTTTAGCCCCACTATGTAAACAATCATCAACTCCCCTATACGCTTTTCTTTCCATAAGTTTAGATATATTTTGCTTGGATCCTCCCTACTTAAGAATACATGTCCTCTAGTTAAAGGTATCCAAATATAGACTTTTGCCTATCATTCAATTAAGAGCCATTCTGCTAATTATTCAATCTCAATATTTAAGGCTAACGTGCCACCTACCAGAACTTTAAATTGAAATAACCTGTATTTTGTTTTTTTGCATATAGCATAGTCCCTTTTCTGCAACAGTTTTCAACTTCAATCTGCCACTTGCATTTTCCCAATTTCTTCTAATTTTATTGCCGTACTAAATAAAAAGGTCAAGCTTGCATAATTTTCCTCACAAGTCAAAAGTTTTATTGAGAACATCTCAAAGGATTCTACTAGTGCCACTTTTACATTGAGAAATTATATTTTTAAATAACAAAAATTTCTTATATCATAATGTTGCTTGAATCAAGTTACCATAATACTTAAATCTACACATGCTATACATCTTGACACATATGTGTACAGAGATTCTAGTGCATGTAGGATACCAAAAACCAATTTTAAGATATTCATATAAACACAAGCAGATTGGCCAAATTGACAGATTCCAATAAATGGAGCTTACCTTTTATACTTGATAACACTTTCACCCTTGATATAAACCGCACCTGTCATCCCTAAGACATTCCAAGAATAATTCTCAACAGTCACTTTTCTGACCAGAAAAACAAAAGATAAATACATGCTAACACTTGTTCTTGGGCCTAATAAAAATTATAAAATGTACTCAAGCAAATCAATCCATGATGTTAGTACATACTTAGTTTATGCATTTTAATGTACTTCCAAATGCATTTTGTTTCATTTTTATATTGTATTTACTTAAATATGGTGAAGGTCAAGATTAGAATATTTTCTACATCTTCCAATTCTGTACGTGTGATGACAGGATAATTGGGCAATATTAGAAAAGGCCTTAACTTGATCATCATTGAAGCTTCATTGTTCTTGTGTGTTGTCATTTATGTTTATAAATTAACTTATCATGTTCCCACTTAGTTAGGGACTTGTTCCTCCCACCTAACTTAACAATCTTTTATCCCTTGCACTTCTTTACAAGGGCATGTTAGTTTTGATTTAGATGTGTGAGTGAAAGCATACAGATCATTATTTGACTTTATGCCAGACTCTTATCATCTGAAAAAAAGTAGCTTTGCTACCTACTTTATATATGTGCCTTGTATGTGAGTGTGAAGAATATTCTTAAAGTTTGTATCAACGATTGTGAAATAGACTCCAAGATTTCAACAATTCCACCATCCTTCCCTTAATCAAGGTACATCTTGAGAGGGGATGTTAGTGTACACTGAGTTTATACATTTTATTCTTTTTCTAAGATGCACTTTATTTTATTTTTATTTTATATATACCTAAACATAGCAGTCAACAATAGAATATTTTTTATATCTTCCAATTTGCTACATGTGATGGCATGGATGACTGGGAGATATTGAAGAACACCTTATCTTATTTTCATAGGAGCTTTATTGCCCTCATGAATTGCCACTTATATTTAGGGTATTTGAACTTTTCTGTTCCCGCCTAATTAGGGTCTTGCTACTCCCACCTAACTATATCTCTTGCATTTCTTCATAGGGATATGTAAACTTTTTAAGTTAAATGCATGAAAGAAATCATACTGATTGTAATTTGGCTTTCTGTCAGATTCTTATTATATGAAAAAAGTGGGGCGGTAGCTTTGCTACCCACTTTTATCTTAAATGTGAACTTGAAAAAAGTGCTTAAGTTTCTATCAACAATCATGCGATAGCTTCCAATATTTTTTCACATGATAGCAAAAAAGGAATTGATAAAGGGCTAATCAAATTGATGGAGTTATTCCAATCTTTCTTTCTTTGAAATCTTCTAAGTCATCTGCCTGTAAAATCCTGATAAAATATATAAAATTGTAAATGTTGTATATATCTTTAAACATAAGATTTGTTAGTTTTTATGATCAGATTAGAGACACAGAATTTAGTTCAAAAAATAATCACAAAATGACACAGCAGATACCCTGGGAAAACCCTCCTCTTGAGGGAGAAAAACCCAGCAACAATATATCACTTGTTTATTGAATCACCACAACAATAATCTCCTTACAAGAGGCCGATATGAAGGCCTAAATACAAGCACCAAAGTATGATGCAACACAGAAACACAATGAAGTAATTCGCTGATGAAATCTCAGCCTTCTACTATGTCGATCTGCCTTGATGAAGAACTCACACTTGAGATGAAGAATGAACTAATTCGATGATAGACTCCACCAAGTATATATACAATATAATAGAAGGAGACGTGACCTTTCAAAACATAAGTCAGCCCAGCATAGAAGGATGCGCCTCTCCAAATGAAATCGCATCCATGCAAGAGGTCGGCCTCTTTAGCAAATCGTGCCTCTTCATTAATTTGTGCCATTACAATAATTAAATATGCTAACCAATAATTGTGTCTCTTCAATAAATTGATATCATATAAATTAAATAGCCCCAGGCTAGTATTTAATTTATTATCATGTCATAAGGGGATCGGCTGGAAGTGGAGACCGACGCTGCAAACATCAACACTCCCTCTCAGCTAGGGAGAACACTTCCAGTTGCACAAGACATATCACCTCATCGTGATGTCTACCACAATGGCTACACCCATATGTGGTAAAGAAAGATATCACCTCATCATGATATCAGATATCACATTATCATGATATCAACCATCATGGCTACACCCATGTATGGTATGTACAAGTGCTCATCACTTAACGTGATGTTGTCACCTTATTGTGACGTTCACCATGGCTCTCCCAAAGGGTGAAACACAAGTACAAGAAAAATCATCACGGACTCTCTCACGTGATGCTATCATGGAGTCACACACATGACATCCACCATGGCTCTCCCAGAGGGTGGAAACAAGGGCTTTCACCTCAAATCTCAAAAGAGAAATGCATTAACAAGGGCTTGCAATCTCTCTCAAAGAGAAATGCATTAATGAAGATCACTGATACTGAGACTCCTTCCCAGTTAGGGTTGGATTCTCCACCATACCAAGCTTGTCTCGAAAGTAAACAAACTTTATCCTGGAGAGAGGCTTGGTGAGAATGTATGTCGTCTGCTCATCAATGCTAATATACTTCAATTGTATTGCTTTCCTCAATACCATATCTCTGATATAATGGTATTTGATCTCAACATGCTTGGTTCTATCATGAAACACAGTATTGACAGAAAGCTTCACACAGCTCTGGTTATCACAATG
>VDFB02140610.1:0-18309 GCA_007258455.2 Sequoia sempervirens
ATTAAATATATGTAGTTTTTTTTATTTTAAAAAATTGATTTTAATATATTTTAATTACAAAATATTTATTGATTTTTTTATAAATGAATTTTTATTTATTTATTTATTTATTTTTTCATAAATTTAATAATATTTTTATAAATTCTTTATTTTTAAGTTACTATAAATTATAACTAAAATTAGATATTTTTGGATGCAATATCAATTTTTATTTTACAATTTATAAATTAGTTTTTAATTGAATTGTGTAATTTCAAAGGGTTGATGATGAATAGAATGTTATGAGAGAAAACATTGATATTCATGAACTGTAAAATAAAAATCAATAAATACTTTAAATTATTCTAATTATCAAATTTTCACCTTTATATATTTTTCAATCTAGATTTAAATAAATGTTCTTCGCATAATGTAACTTTTGTATGTTAATTATTTGTTAATATAATTATAGTTTTATAGTATGAATCTAAGTTTAAAACCCATCAATTTTATCTCTTTGGGTCAATCCAAAAGTATGGCTATATTTATTGATTTATTGATTTTTTTTATAGCCATACTTTCACCCATTTAGTGCCTTACGTTTTATTTTATCTTCTTTAAATTTCATTCTTAACATGTAATGTTTGTATAAATTTTATTTTTAATATGTAATTTTTTTTATATTTAATTTCATTGATTAATAATTGAAGATTAGTTAATGTTATTTTTTTTATTTAATAGTTGTTTTTTTAAAATAATTATTTTTAATAATGTTTTAGATTTTATTTTGTAAATAAGAAATAAAGAATAATTAATATAGATTGTACAAATATCTTAATCATTTTATTTATTATACATAATACATAATTTTAATCTTTTAAATTATTTTATTTTATTTAAAGAGTATTTATATTTATTTAAAAGTTATTTTAATTTTTTTATTTTATCAAAATGTGCAATAATATTGAAAAGTAATTATTTTTTACCGAAGATTTAAAGTGCTTGTGTTGGGAGGTAAGATAATTTTATTGAATTAGGTAATTATTTTACCCAAAAATATTTTTATGTGAAAAGCCAAATGAATCAATTTTTACCAGAGGGTTATAAAAGGGATAATTATTTTTACCTAAAGAGCATGCTGAAGATACATACAAGAAAAAAGTGAAGTGAATTTTTCCAATGAAAGAAGACTATTATTGAATTAATTTTCACAAAGACGAGGATTAAAGATTAAAATATTTAATTTTCCAAAAGGCAACTAATTAAATATTTTATTTTTTCCGAAGTGTTGCACCAAAAGGAAGAGTTGTACCAGATAGATGCCAGATAGCCCATGGACTGTCATGGGATGGTAACAGTCATTAAAATTTTATAAAATAATTGTCATGGGCTATAGATAGTCATTAAAAATCAAAATCTTAAAATTAAAACTTAAAAAAAAAGAAGCTTAAAAACTAAAAAGTTGAAAACATCATAATACATACCTGCACAAAAGAATGAAAGGAAGAAATTAGAATGAACGTATGAGTAATGATAATACCTAAATTTTTGAAAGTTTCCAGACCCACACAATAATGAAAATCCAAACATGAATGAAATTTAGTGAAAGTCATCTACATAAGCATGCTAAAATAGAATGCACTCAAAAAGAAGAATAGATTTGACCCAAAACCAAGCAAGGGACTACTTTTTGGTCTATAAAAAGCATGTTTGGTAAACTCTTATCAACTTCATTTGTCAAGATAATAAAATAATATCATTCTTTTCAACCAAAACCTTATCACTTAATTATTCTTAATCATAAGCAAGTGTTGAATGCCCTTTCAAGGCCCCTCTCTCCACCACTTTTATATATTATTCTTCATTTTTTGTATTCAAGGAGGTATAAGGTAGAGATTGCCACATAAGCTTAGATGGGGGTAAGTAGAATCATTAAGAATGGAACAAGATAGCCAATAATGAGAAAGAGAAAAGATACCTAATTGAAGAATGACTCCTATTTGAGGATGTTGGTGGAAGGTTTGTTGAGTTACTCTTCTTTATTAATATATTTATCTATTGACTTGTGTATATTTTTAACCATTTAGTTTTGGGTTTGTCTTTTTTTAAGGTAGATTAGATGAATTTTTTATTGGGGTTTTGGTTTATATAAGCAAGGTCATTGTACACTCTTGTAACATACCTCATCATCATCGAAACGAGGTATTGGAAAAGGTGTTGCATGAAGCCGAGCTCAACCTCGAGTGGGCTAAAGAACATTAGGCAGACAATGAAGGTTATATCCAATTAATGACTGATAAAAATATGTCTATCAAGGAACTAGATGTGGAAAAAGTTAAAGAATATTTCCATAAGATGGAGGAGAGTGCAATGGACGGAATATCTTCGCTCTTCATGAATTTTGTTGCTAGGGCATTCGCTTGATCGAAACAAATGGTGGAAGCCGCTTCGAAATGTACCAAGCATGGAGAAGAGATGGTTGTTAGATGCCTTCTTGATCCATACTTTTGGTTGTTTGTTGATGACATACAGTTGTATAAAGTTAGTTTGGACTTAGATTAACGACTGCTCTAAATTTCTATTGTTTGCTCATGCTTATGGTGAATGAATAACTGAATATCTGCAGTCCTTTGAAGTTTGCACAAATTTCATGAGATTGTGTAGTAATCTGGTTAAGTGAAATTCTGTTTTAGGAAGGTTGTCCATAGTAAAATCCTCCATGATCACTGTTCATTGCTGAATTTTAGGTCTAGGAACCTTCTCTCTTCCTTGCCCTTTTCCTTTTTTTTTTAATAAGTAACCTATGCTAAGGTTCATTGCACATTGTAAAGCCAAATCTTAAGCTAAAGATAGGAGTTCAAACTGATGTTCGAACCTGCAGCAAATTGCGCACTAACTTCTCACTTCGAGGAACTCCATTTTGTGATCCTACTTCCTTCCAGCCTAACTTCGTGAGTCCACCCTGCGATTACCACTTATCACAAGACTTTCTTCCAGCCTAACTTCGGAGAAATTGGCTTGGCAAATGAAGGTAGCACGGTATTTTTCCTTTATGTCATATATAAAATGTTTGCATTAGCTGTAGCACAATCATGTTATAGTGAAATTCTATTATTTTGCCTCTTTTTTCCCCCAATTCAATGCACTAGCCCCCAACCCTAAACCATAAACCATAAACCCTTAATCCCCAACCCTAAACCCTTAATCCCACAAACCCTTAAACCCTCTACCCTCTACCCTCTCTCTCTCAAAAATCACCCTTCTACCTCCTCTCCCTCTCCGGATCTCTATCTCTCTCCCTCTACCCTTAACCTAGACCTTAAACCCTTATAAACTCTAAACTCCTAAGCCCTCTACCTCTCCCCTCCTCCCCCTCCCTCCCTCTCTCAAGTCTCACCCTCCTCCACCTCTCTCTGGGTCTCTCTCTCTCTCACTCCTCCTATCTATGTCCCTCTGCCTTAACCATGCCTTCCCCTCTGCCCTTTATCTCTCTCCTCTCTCCTCTCTCTCTCTCCTTATGCCTCTATCTCTCCCCTCTAGCCATAACCCTAAACCCCGACCCTCTACTCTCTACCTCTACCCTCTCTTCTCTCTCTCAAGGTATCTCCCTCCTAACCCCTCTCCCTCTCTAGGTCTCTCTCTATCTCTCACTCCTCCCTCTATGTGTCTCCCCTCTACCCTTAACCCTTGCCCTTAGAAGCCCTAGATACTTAAACCCCCTACCCTCTACCCTTAATCTTTTCTCCCTCTATCTATCAACCACTCCCCCCTCTCTCTCTCAAGTCTCTTCGTCCTAGCACCACTCCCTCTCTTGGGTCTCTCTCTCTCTCTCTCAAGCCTCCCCCTCATACCCCCTCTCCATTTCTCAAGTCTCTCTCTCACTCACTCACTCCTAAGTCTCTCCACTCTACCCTTAGCCCTCTACCCTTACTCCCTCTATGTGTGTGAAGTGTTTTCAAATTGTGATTAGACCCATGAAAATTGGGGTGAAGAACCCTCAAGCATACACATAACACATAAAATATGGTTACTCAACAATCAAGACTTGTATTTCATATTGTTTGTTGTGTTTGAAATTATATTTCATAAAAAATAAAGATGAAAAATCAATCCAAAACATTTCAAACTAGGGTTAGACACATTGTTCACCATATGTACAAATTGTAAGCTATAACTACTAAAACAAAGCATGACAACTACTGAAAATTGTGAGCCACATTTACAAGACAAAAAACTACATTTGATATATTGTGAGCCACATTTCCTAGTTGTCATTTTTTTTGGGAGATTCTGGTATAGTCTTATTTTGGTTCAATTCATTATAGTAATCATCTTATTCGACTACAGACTTGGTCATTTCATACCATTCATTTCACTCCATTCATATAAGTTTCCATTGTATTATTTAGTTGCATACACCTTAAGTCAAACCTTAGGTCATTCATTAGTTTCATACACTTTTGTGGACTTTAGGCTAGGGTATTTATCAGACTTTGGATCAAATCACTATCACAAATTTAAATTTTCTTAACCTTTTCTTTTCATCAATCAATCTTTGTCATTTTAGTTGTCACTTTAAACTCATAAGTCTAGTTCGAGGTCCACTTTGTCAATCATATAATAATTTTAGTTTGTCCCTTTTAAGGTATTGATAATCAGGTTTGGGTACTTTGGACTATCTTAGTTTTGTTATTAACCTTCTCTTAGGTCCAAAAGTGCTTAGTCTTCATTTTCGTATCATAACATTAGTCATTCCACATCTTTCATCATAACATCACATTTACATAATTTAGTCTTAGTCCTACCATAGATTTATGATCGTAGTGACATTACCATATCTCAATTTCATCTATTGTTACTTTGTACCTTAATCTTGGCCATAGGTGCATCATCATTTGGTATTTATTATATCTTGAAAACCTCAAAAACATAGCATAGTTTCATGCCTACCATTGCATTATCATTCCTTATACTTCATATCCATTCATTAATTTTCAAGACTTATATGGTCCAAATGAGATTACAAAGGGAAAGAAAATAATGGATAATCTTCTAAAACATATAATAAATTTAGTTGCCTTTGTTATGTAACAACACTACAAATAACGTTTGTAATCTGCCCTTTTAGGCCTTTACCAGTCTGATTTCACTATGAACTGTAAAAAACAGTCATTAATAACTTTCACATGGATAATAATTAATCCAATCGCTCCGGTCAGTTTGTAGATTACTTAGTTACAGAAATTTCATCCAATTTTTAGACAGATCCAACGGTTAAAACAAAAGTTATGATGGTTTTACCAAAACGGGTAACCCTTGGTAGGGTTCCAGGCTGGTTTTACAAAAAATGCCAAATCTTTCTCATATCTTCATGAAATCAAATGAGACCAAGTTCAAAATGATGTAGAAACATATTAATACCTTCTCCAATGACTTCCCCTTCATTATATGGCCGTACATTTCCGTACAAGAGCAAAGAATCACGTTTTTACAGTGTTTTCTGAGAAAAAAAATGAATTCCATTGATATTCTTCCATTACAAATCAATTTTCTCCCTTTGTTTTCGACCTATGGAGGATTTTTATACATTGAGGACTAAAAATAACTCATATCAACTGACTATTACTAATTCCAATCTCCATTTAACTAATGGACTTAACATTTATTTAATTTTTTGCTCTCTTGACAATGTTTACAATGAAGAGTAACTTTGAACATTATGGAACCAATAACCTAAAATATGATTTCCTAGGACTCAAATGACCTCATACATATCAAAAATGGATCATTAATCCTTATTAAAACATTAAGACATCAAAAATGAATACTAAACCCAATAAGGCCTCATGGAGGCATGTGATCAAATAGGTGCTCCTGCACCATAGTCCCACAATCACCCTTAAGGGACCTAATGCATCAAACAAGAAGCCACATATACCTAAGAAAACAACAAATGCAATCTAAAATAACCCAAGGTGTGGACCTCAAAGGAAATTTCAACCACTTGACAAAAATACACTCCCTTAGGGGAACCAATCAAATTCGTCTTAAAACAACTTTTACAAAAAAATGTCATATAACTTTCAAAGGTGAAAGACTATGAACAAGGGCCATTTAAACCTCCATGGTGGGATGCAAATTCCTTTTGTGATTATCATTGGACCAAAGGACACAAAAATTCATCATGTCAACAACTCAAGAACATAATTTAGGACCTTATTAAAAATGGTGTCATAAAGGTAGATAACCAACAAGCAACCTCCAATAGTGATCATAACATCATTAAAAATCCTTTGCATGACCTTGGGATGGGGAAAGCCTCCAACTCAAGTACAAAGACTAACAACCAAGCTAAATTCACCCATGTCACCTATGACTATACAATAAATAACATTCAGGCCTTAGATAACCATGTCAATACCATTATCATTAAGAAACCACCAAAATGTGCAATCACAACATGAGGAACCAAGGTAACCTTTTCTGACCAAGACTCATTCTCATAGAAATCCAACCACAGTTACCCTTTACACCTAGAAGTCCACATCAATAAAAATACAATCAAATGATTCCTAGTAGATGGTAGAATTGGATTGAACATTTGTACTCTAAAAATAGTTATGACATTAGGTTTCATTGAAGCTTGCGTAGAATCCTCAAAGAGCATTATCATAAAGGCTTATGATGATGTAGGACACTCCTCCAAGGGCATCATATCACTAATTATAAGAGTTTGGCCCGCTATATTAGATACCAACTTCAAAGTTTTGTACTAGGATATCCCCTATAACATCATCCTTGGCTGACCATGGATTCATTCTATGAAGGTCATCCCATCCATTTATCATCAATGCTTAAAGTTTCCCCATAATGACACTAAGATTACACTAGCTGGAAATCTTGATCCTTTCTAATATTGTAACAATCTAAGAGGAACACTTGAGCAACAAGTACCAATCAATTAAGAAGGTTCATCATCAGCTTCATCATGCATTACACCGATCCCTACACTTTAACCAAAGCATTCACTTCCAAGATTTCATCTTCTGATCCTAAGATCTAGGTCCAAGATAAGGGGTGTGGAGAGTACCATATGAAGACATCTTATTGTATCAGTAAAATTCCTACATCACCAAAATTTTATGGTAAGCCATCAACCATAAAAAAGGAACCCAAGGTCACTATTTGAGAATCTCCCTCACAACTTTCATAAAGTGGGGAGAGTTGAGTAAATAAGCTATTAATGAAGAAGACATCACCACATGGTTATATAAGGAAGAAGAATACATTGAACCCAAGAAATCCAAACCGAAAAATATGGTAAAGGCTTTGGGATCATGAGACGCAAAGGTTATGATGGACACAACAGACTTGGTTTGCACAAGAATGGGATGAAAAAACCTTTGCTACCATCCAAATGAAAAAATATTATAGGGATAGGGTACAAACCATTAAAAGTGGGTGCTCATAGTAAAAAAGTGTTTTTGAGTGAGGAAGTGAGTGATTCAAAAGATATTGAGACATCCTAAGATTCAAGCACTCTCTAACACTCTCTCCAACCCTCTCTCACCCTCTCCTACCCTCTCCAACCCTTTCCCACCCTCTCCCACTCTCTCAAACCCTCTCCCACCCTTGCCCACTGATGCAGAGGAAGGTGGAGACCTTCTCAAAATGACTCACAAATGATCTTCAGATCAATTTCAAAATGGGTTTCAAAGAACTCATCAAAATTCCACCATATAGCATGTCCTCCCTTGTAGCACAGGCAACCTAGTTTAAGCCACTTTACACTCACGCTTTCCAAAAAACTTAACAAATAAAATATGGATTTAGACACCCATTAAGGACTTACATAACATACTTCAATATCAGATATAACTCCCTTGGACCAGTTTAGGCTTCCAATACATCACCATGGGAAAAACAAGGAAAATAGGTCAATTTAACAAAGGAAGTACCCTTCAAACCTATCCAATCATCTTGAAACCTTGGGGCAGAAAATTAAATGGCTCAAAACCATAGAATCCAAGTTTTTAGACGTCTATGACACCTCTAACATGCTCCAGCACAAACCCCTCCTCAACTTGCCTAAAAAACTAGGGCTTTTTGATTATAGGACTTCCAAACACTTCCAGGTCTTAAATTTTGACTTTTCACCATTAATTCAACATTAATCAGCTACAACAACTCAAAAATATACCTCTTGTTAAGGCAGATTCTCCACTACTATACCCTAGGGTCCATCTTCATGCCTTTTTTTATGCTAAATCACTGTGCACATGTTATATTTCCTCTTCCCTGCACATTTCTTTGTTAGTTTCTCATGGTACATGTTATATTTGATCCATTTCATAAGTTTTCAGTCATAAAACCCTATGAAATGGATCATTTATTCATTTAAAACCCTCAAAACTGTGTAAAATCTGCACTTTTCCTGTGGATAGTCAATTAAAACGTGGTAGAGTTGATCTATTATGCTTACCAGAACATGTAAGGAATGTTAAAACATGAAAATACAGATTACCAAGGTGTCCAACAATGTATATCTTCAACGGGAATCAATGATTCATAAAAAAAAACCAAACTAGTGCAAGAAATCTGTGTTTTTTCTTTATTTTCAGAAACAGTCTGTACAAATCTTTCACCAACCACCTAACCTCCGTATAAATGATTATTTTAGGGTTATAGATCAATTCCCAAACTGTCCCAACCAATTCAAGTTGCATTAGAGGGCCACACAATGTTGCTACAAGCCGTACCAATTGAAAAAATAGTCAAAAACACTGTAAAAATAGAGTTTCTTCTTATTAAATGCTTGAAAACTTAAAAAATGCCAACCAACCCCCACCCTCGACCCAAGGGAGGCTTTTTAAACATTATCCCACCTTCCCCAATAGCCCTCAACTGATTTTTTAAAAGAGGGAACTGTTGTTTAGTGAAATTACATCATTATGGTGAAATTACACCAACTTACAACGTGAAAACTTTGCAATTTTGGAGCAAATTTCAATCCGAAAGACCTATGACCTCAAAAACCATTCAATCCTACTGTTGTTTAGTGAAATTACATCATTTTGGGTGTGGGTTTTCAGCTGTGTGTGAGTTTGTCCAAAACTTGCAAAAGTTGCTATTTTGGGTGTCATGCATCTTGGCAACTTGGCAAAAATGATGAAAACTCATTAATATTAATGGGAAACATCTTGAACTGCTAAAATTTATTGTAAAAGGCAAGTTGGAGCCTGGAATGGTTGAGCATTGAACATTTGAAGTGATTTTTGGTGTTTATGCAAGAATTTTGAATAAGATTTCCATTGTTTTCTGTAGTTGCAGCAAGTTTTTGGCTCTTGTACGGCCTGTACAGCCCTGCTTATGGAATAAAACCAATTGCATGTTATATTATTGTGTTCCCTCTTTCATTTGGCGTTGGTTTCATGAATTTTCATCATGTTTTGAGAAAGTTATTGAGATTTTGCCAAAAACTGTCCCAGTTTTGTTGTGATTTTCTGAGTTTCAGGTCACTTTCTTGGTTTCGTATGAACTGTACGGCATTGGTAATGGCTTGAAACCAATTGCACGTTAAATATTGTTGAATCCTCTTTCAAATGGCGTTGATTTCAGGAGATTTCATCAAGTTTTGTTGAAGTTATAGTGATTTTGGTGAAAACTGTCTAAACCTTAGCTAGGGTGGGCAGCAAGCACTAAAAATGTAATAAATATTTTTCCAACTGCTCAAAAACCCTGAAATCTTGAGAAAAATTCTGTCTTGATCTATATTTTAATTTGGATTTGGGTTTGAGTCTTCATTTGCTTGGGATTGTGAGAAATCTATGACAGTCCATAGGAGGAAACTAGGGAAAAATAGTGATTTCTCTCTTTTTGCTACTAAATCTCTCAACCCACGTTTGAAAAACTTGATCCATGGCTTGAAAAATGTTTATTGATGTTTTTGGTGAGTGTGTAGACCTGGAGCAAGGCTTACTTTGGTTGTTTGAAGCTTGGTTTGTTTCCTTCTAGACTGTCCCATTAGAACAATGAAGAGAATCTTTCAAGAAATATGTGTATTTTGATCTTTTAATGTTGGTTGCCTAAAACCCACGTTGGATTTCCAAGTAACTACTGCTGTCTCATGTTGTTAAGGGTCTTTGGAGTCTCTACAAGTCTAGGGCATGCATGGCTTGGTCAATTCAAGCTTGAGTTTTCTTTGTTTGGGGCTGTCTCCATAGGACAGTATAAGCAAAACATGCAAAACAGTTTGAAACCGCATTAGTACTTGTCATGGGTGTTGAAACAAAGTAATTTCTCATCAAAATCCATCCCTAGTATGCTGTTTAAAGATGGATTTCATAACACATATTTGGTGCATAAAGATGCTATTAGGTATAAGTTGGTTCCTTTGCCTTTGGAGCAGTCTAATGAGAGTTTTGTGATCTGTTTTGAGAAGAATTTGCAAGCCAAAGTGCAGGGTAAGACAGGGGAAGATACTGGTTGGTTGAAAAATAGTAAGTTGCAGTAGAGATTTGAAGCACACAGTCCTAAAAATCAAAATTTGTGGGACTTGGACAGTATTAAGGTTGGAGGCATTGAATGCCCTATAGTTGAGGGTGATAGAGGAGGTGTTCTTTCCCAAAGAAATCAGGGGATTAAGGGAAAAAATAGGGCACAAGATCAAACTGAGATCAAGCAGCAAAAAGGACAAACAAAACACAGTTTTGACACTAACATGTTGAGTGACATGAATGCAGGTTGGCAGAAAAGGAAGAAGGTAACTTTGGGAGATTTCATGCTTGGTAATCAGAAGGTGCAAACATACAGGAACAAGGAGTATTATGGCAGCAACAAGTTGGATACTTCTTGGGGCAAGAACTTTTTCTTTCTTGGGGAGAATGGTGCAGGAGCACCCAAGCTCTTCAAGGAACACTTCAACAGACATGAGGATGCAGGGGTCATGAAGACCTATCAAGGAACTCAGAAAGTTAATTATGACATTTTGAAGCCTATAATGAATTTTGAAATGGTTAAAAACATTAAGGGAGTCAAATGTCCTAAGGGTCTTGATAAGGACCATAGGACCAAAATGCATTGTAATTGCACAAATAATGTCCTAAGAGTCTAGATAGGTTTTTAGTGTTTTAATCATGTTAATTAAGGTTGAATAATGCCATGTAATAGGTTTTAAGGATTTTTAGTTAGTAGGAGTTAATAAAATAAAAGTTGGAAAATTCAAATTTTAAACTTCCAACTTTGGGCGGGAAAGTGATTTTTAGGAGTTTTAGCAACTTTGATGATTTATTGATTTCTATTGAAGATTTTTTTAGTAGGATGGTTTAGGGACTTGTATCAACTTTTTTTGAGGTCATTTGAATGTCCTGAAAGCAACAACAAACAATTCTTTGTATATTATTGCTGACTGTCCTCAAGAAAGTGCAGATTTTTCACTAATTTTGAGGTTTTTCATGGATGTTTGATCCATTTCATGAGGGAATGATGTTGTAACTTGTGAAATGGATCTATTATAACATGTATAATATAGATCTAACAATTTATTGTACAGGAAAGAGTGATTCTTGGGTGTACACCGAGTTTTAGCAAGGAAAAGTGCATGGAAATGGAGGCTAAGGTGTAGCAGCAGAAGATTTGCCTTAATGAGGGGTATATTTTTGAGTTTAAGGTGTTTATATATGTTGATTTATTGGTGAAAAGTCCAAGATAAGGTTGTGGAAATGTTGGGAAAGCTAATTTTCAAGAGGCCCTAATTTTGGAGCAATTTGGTGAGGGTTTTGTGTTTGAGGGTGTCAAGGGTGTCATAGGCACCTAAAAACTTGAAAATCCTTGGTTTGGAAACATTTTAAGATACTGTTGAAAGTTTCATAGTTAGGGGATAAGTTTAGAGAGGGGTTGCTTTGAAAAAGTGGGCTAATTGGGCCTTAAATTTGAGGAAACAACAGATTTTGGTAGGTCTGATCCAAAACAAGTGCCAACAAGGTTTTGGTATGTTGTGTAGCATCAAAAAATACATCTTAATCAGTCATTTATTTTGGGAGTCCTTTACAAAAAGTTGTTAGAAAAAGTTGAGTGAAAAGTAAAAAAAAAAACCATTGCTAGAGGCCTAGTTGGGCTAGAAGCCTAGTCAAGGTGCAAAAAGTGAGTTTGTGTTTAAGTCAGAGGTTTGGGGCTTGAAACCATTCAAGACAAGTTTGTTTGAGTCTTTTAAAAGCTTCCCAAGGGTTTGGGTCCATAAGTGAAGGTTTAAAGTCATAAGTAAAACTTTGAGGCTTATCTCCTGTAGGGTGCCTAGAAGAGGGTTTGAGATTGCTTCATAGAAAATCCTTCAAATCATTGTGTGTTTCCAAAAGTCTCATAGCCTCTGCATAATTTTGTGACTAAAAAATTTATGTTTCCTTTGTGACCAAACCAATAGAACTGAGCCTTCAATGAATTACAAAAATGTATGCAAAAAGGTATCACCAGAAATGTACCAAACCAAAATGAACCTCGATGATCATTAAATACAAAAGACCTCAGAATATATGCCAACACTATAAGTGTCAAAATCAACCCTTCACATCAATGTCAAAACCTATGTGGAAGGGGTCAACAAAAATTATATTGTATATAGACTTTTATATATAAAATTGTAGAATAATTCTCTACACATATACAAAATTGGCATTTATACCAACTCAAAATGTTACATATGTCATCTCAAGATCTACATACCAAGTGTATGTAGAATAACTACACATTCCAATAGTCGAATTGATCTTATGTCTCAGACAAATCTTACATTTGTGGTGGATCATCAAAATGTAGCCTCCTCATGCCACTAGATGGATGAAAAGTTGACTACACAGTAACAAGACAAACCATAAATTTGATTAATTAGCTAAATGGTAAATAAATTAGACCACCAAATAAAAACTTATTTATAATTTAGAAATTTCAAATTACCATATTGTTACCATCTTTACTTTGCATTACATCCATTGTTGTTGCTTCTTGGTTAAGATCAATAGAAAATGGAAACATATGTTGTTGGGTGTTTTGTTGATCATCTAAAGCCACAATAACATGCACATTTGAGACATCAACATAGAAAAAAATAATTTACAAATTAAAAACATAAAATTGATTGAAGTGTGTTCTATAATTTTTATACCATCTCCACTTTGCATTGTCTCCATTGTCATTTCTTGGTTAAGATCAATAGAAAAAGGTAACATGTATTCTCTACTATTTTGTTGATCCTCTGAAGCTGCAATGACACATATTTAACACATCAACATAGATAAAGTTTTCAAGTGTAAAACTACATTATGTAATTAATATAAACAATAGTAAATTTATAAAGATTAGAAATTTGATTAGAGATAGGAATTGACTAATTTCCTATAAAGTTAATAAACACACTTAATAGTTAAAAAATTACCATCTATAAGTTGTATTTCATCTATTATTGTTTGGTTTAGATCAATCGAGAAAGGTAATTGATGTCGTTGAGTACTTTCTTGATCATCCAAACCTACAATGACATGTATTTAACATATGAAATAAAAACAAGAAGTATTGTTATGCAAATTACTAAAATTCTTTTTAAAAAATATACTTACTGTGTTGTTGCATAATACTAACTCTTTCTTCTTCTATTGCGATGCTTGAGCGTTTAATGACCTTTTTTTTCTTTTTCTTTCTACATCCTGTAGAGGGAAATTGAAAATTTTCATAGTCCTCAATTGTTTCATTCAAGTCTTCAGAAATGGCATTGTCTCTTTGATGAATTGAACGACGTTTACACATTTTGCTTGGACTGAACCATGGTGATATTCGTCTCGTAGATATGTTATCTGAACCAGGGATTGATGTAAATGTGGAAGAGGAAGGAAGAGATGTATGAATATCTTTTCGCAATCTCCCAATACATTGACAAAACTTTTCTTTTTCATCTTCACTGGTTGGTAAATTTTGGAGTAGATGATTTAAATAATCAATAGAATTTCGAAAGTTATCATTCAAAGCACCAGATGATTTCCCGCCATCTGTAATACAAATAAAAATGATTAAATCTAAAAATATCTTAATATTTTATTATAAAATGGTGACATTGAGATTTACCTGTTCTTTGGTCTTCACCAATGGCAATCCTAAGCACTTCTTGATCTTCTATTTGATTGCAACCATCTATAATTCGATTAAGATTTAATTAATTTTGTGAACCATAAAAAAACTAATATTTAATTGTAAATACCATATCAATATTACCAATGGTATTGTTTCCATGACTGAATCTCCCTCTGACATTCTCATCATCATCAAGCAATGGAGTAGTGCCATCTATAATTCAATGAGATTAATTTAGTTATTTTTGAAAAATAATAATAATCATTTAACATATAAATATTAAAATTAAATCTCAAATGACCCTTACCAACAACTTGATCTTGCTCATTTATTTTGTTTCTCTTTAGAAGATCTAAAATCTTTAACACATGTTTGCATGTGTTTCCCTTCTTTGCCCACTGACAGTCACACACATGCAAATCTGGTCCATATTTTCTAACAAGGTACCATTTTGTTGGAGTTGTTTGGCTTCTTATTTGGTATGTGTTAGGGACGAGATCATATGGGCAACAATCTGTATCTGGTATTTTTTTTGACCTCTCTAATGCAGTTGTGTAATATCGTTCTTTTTTGAAGTTAGTCAGAAACCCAGATAATTGCAAATATCTTTTATTTTTGTAGAATGGCTCTACCCTATGAAGAAGTGTATGGATAAGCCAATCCATTCTCCTCGTGCACCTCTTAGCACGATCACTTAAATAGTGACTCTTGATGTGGCAGTGGTATGACTCTATGGAAGCATTGGTTTCTTGATTTGCATGAGGGAAACCTCTATAATTTTTTGCCCACATTGCTATACAAACCCACAAAATGATGTCTTAGTATAAATAAAAAACAAGTTAAACAATATAAATGCATACAAAATCATAATGAATAATTCAATGAGCTTACCAATACGAGTTTCATCATGACACCAAGTTTGTTGAAAGTAATCAATAAATTTCTTCTCCTCTTTGAATTCCTCCATGAAATTTGTTATTAGATGAGTAGTGATGTCTTCATCATCACTCATTGCATACATTATCTCACCCAATCTATTGAACATATTACTCCCAACATCCTTATTACTGACATACCTGGATTATAAAACATAATATCAAGCTATGAAATTCGAACATGAAATGTTCAGGTATTCCAAGTATTTTAATAAAAGAATGACTTACCTATATACATTCTTCAACCATGCCCTACGTACATGCCAAATACATAAAAGTACCCGGCAATGAAAGGATAATCTACAAGTTACGAGGATAAGTGTAATGTTCAGCTTTTTATAAACTAAATATTAAGCAATTACAACGAGTTAACTTCAGTTTAAATAAAAGATTAAGGCCAAGAAAAACCTGATTGCTTCAATCTCGGCACTAGCATCATCTGTCATAAATGCATTGACATTCCAATCTTCTTTACATTGTTTCCCTCTTTTATAAACTTTTATCAACCATTCATTTATATCCTCAACTTTATTTCTTGAGGATATGGCCCATGCAACAGGTATACCAGCCTCTTGTTCATCAAATACAAGCAAAGTATATAACTGATACTACACATTAATAAACCATAAATTATTATATTTTTAGTAGAAGAAATTAATAATTTCATTAAAATCCATAAATACAATTAAAATTGTTTTACTTACACCATATTTATTTGTTGAGAATGTGGAATCCATAGCAATAATTGCATTATGTGAATGTTTCACCATCATTTCTTGCATCCATGGAGTTTGGATGCCTACCATAAATGGAATATTTTCCACATTGTTTGGTCTTTTATAATAAAAAAAGTTGTCTTTCTCCTCTATATGCCACATGCTTACACTTTTTGCATCATCTTCATTCTTTTGGGATCGAAGTGAGCGCACTCTATTCCATGCATTCAAGACATCTTTCCTTAACAAATATGTGTCCCTCTTATTCATCAACTGTGTCAAACTAGGGTCTAAATAGTGTTGTTCACATATTGTGTCAATTCCCACCCCCATTAGCAATAAGGATTCAATATATGATTTGCATTCATTTGACAACCTTGGTGCAACACTACTCCTTGGATCACTAGAAGGGTCATCTTTTCCATGACAAAATTCACCTTTAGCATCACAATGACTGAAATCATTATATGTAATAACCGCAACATCTGGTCTACCATACATAACCTTAACAAGAAAGTGGGTTTGACAACCCCTTTTTTGGATAAACCTTCGTTTCCTTTTCTTGTTTTCAGAGTTATTTTCAAAGTTGTTCTCAGAATTGTTTTCAGAGTTGTTTTCAGAGTTATTTCTTTTGTCCTCAGGGCCAAAAGCACACCAATAACTGTTTTCACATGTACAAAATATATATATTAATTAATATAACAAATAGAAAATATAAGTTTTGACATGCTTCATTATTATATTAAATATAAGCAAACCTTGAGTACATCTTCATTGCCTGGTCGTTAGGTTGTATCAAGTCGGTCTTTCTATTCGCTTTCCGTACAAATGTCGTCTCTGTACTATCCAATAAACCTTCTCCTTTGACAAACTGAGGGAGTCTTTCAAGAGGGATTGCAGCACATATGTCTATCTGACTATTGCCACCTCCAATAGGTGTCCATTCAAGGTCAACACTTGAGAAATGATTTCCCTGGTTGGGAATGTCTTGCACATGTAGAGAAAGAAGTGATTCCCATTTATTTGGCCTACCCATTCTGAATAATATTAACATGGTTAGTGGACCTCTATCTTGTTCAAATATGTATTTAAAAAATTAAATCTTCTACCATAAATTCAAGAATATAAACAAACATGGGAATTATTATCATCCTAAAATTCAATTGAACCCAATGAATTTACAAATAAGATCATTTCTCTAAAAATGACTTTTACCACAAAGTCAATTTACAAATAAGATTATATGGGACAATGTTATGATTTGGGATGATGTTTAGATTTTGCATTATAGATTGGCATGATTTAAACTACATGATTTGTTCCCACAACATAATTTTTACATTAACATGGTGTCTTAATAATAGACCTACTTGTACCCTTAACAATGACATCAATGATCCAAACCAAACATACAATTATTTTATACGATGACTTCAATTCCATTGACACAACACATTATTACTTGGATAAATTTGTGAAATTTCTTTATACACTAACACTCATAAGCCTAGGATTGTAAAGGAAGCTATTGGTATTAATGATGTAGATTCTTGGAAAGAGGCTATGGATGAAGAATTGACAACATTAATAAAAAAAGTTAACACATGGGAGATTTATTATATTTTCCAAATGGACATAAAATTGTTGGATATGAACATATGTTCAAGAATAGTAAAAGATAGTAAAAGAAATGAGGCTATTGGTAAAGGAAGCTGGTGATATTGATAGTAAAAGATCCATTAGTGATAGGAAAAGGTGTCTCAACTTTACATTCCTAATGCTCATTTTAATATATTTTCTATGCACTTGCTATTTCATATTCTAGTGAATTTTGTTCTTGTGGGAGAGTTCATGTCCAATGCGGAGGATCCTAATCTTAAGTGTTTTTTTGGCCTCACCAATGGGATAGATAAGGATTTTATAATAAAGCATGCTCTCATTTATAAATAATTAATAAAAAAGCCTTGAACCTCATCTTATTTTAATGTGAAACTCATAACAGTAATCAAAACTTGAAATCTTAACATATAATCATGAACTAGTTAGTATTTTTCTTTCTTGCATTGCATAATTTTAGAAATATTTGTCATGGATTCAATGTCATAATGAGAATGTTTGATATAATAATAGAATGAGGCAATAAATAATCATGTGAATGCTTGGTCATTCAAGGTTGTTGGAAACAATCTAGCAAATAACTTGTCCTTATGAAAATAAGTAGCATGAAGTTTACAAGGATTATAATTCTATTAATGGATTAGATCTACCATTATACTTATAAACATGGTTCTAGAAATCTACTTGGTGAGAGAAAGGGCGAAATACCATATTTTGAAGGATTATGTAATATTCCATTACTGTAATCTCTTTTTAAATATTTTCTCATAATGATAAATATACCATCTAGATTTTCGAACATACTCATGGTGGAGTACAAATAATGTGAAATATCATGCTCAACATGTCCAATAGCTTGATGTGTAGATAAATCACTAGTACTAGTAGGGGAGGATTTAAGAGATAAATCACTAAATAGTTGCACACAAGCTAAATAAATAATCTAA